>JABJVR010000038.1:6048418-6093662 GCA_025773905.1 Chitala chitala | reverse complement strand
CAGCGCCCCCCCGGCCCCCCCCCCCGCCCCCCACCCCCCCCCCCCCCCCCCCCCCCCCCCCCGCCCCCCCCCCGCCCCCCCCCCCCCCCCCCCCCCCCGGTTCATTTAACCCATGCTCTACACGCTGCACTGAAATCACAACAAGAACAGGATATTCTCACACCACAGCAGGCCCTGCTTGCAGCCTCCAAGGCCGGTTCCAATCTCTTATCCACCCCATCAGTTCCCACTGTGAAATGTTGCTTCTCAGTCCCCCATTTTCCCACCAAGCCTTGATTCTGGCTGCGCCCCCCCCCCCCACCTGTAAGCACTCCTGCAAGCCAGATCTTGAGTCCCTGAGGCCTGCAGAATCATAATGTAATGAAGCTAGGCAACAAACTGGCTCTGTTAAGATCGACCTAGCAGGCAGCACAGCTTGGTCAGACAGTAACAAGCCAGAGAGGGCCCAGATGTGCTAAGACCAGGCTCTAGATTTTACTTTCATAAACCAACTGTAGAAGATATCTGTGACACAGCCACATTGAAGAAAGGTTTTCTAACGTCATTGTATGTGATCCAAACTATCAGAACCTGCTGTGTCTCATCAGTGGCACCATCTGTTGACAAACCAAAGATGTGACAAACATTACATATGAGAAGAAATAGATGGGAAAGGGAGAGATTACTACCACAGTTAGTTATGGTCAAAGTAGCGCCAATGTCCTGCTAAAGCTGCTCATGTGATCCCTGTGGCAGACATGCCTTTCCACGCTTTCTAGACCTTTTTTCTTCTTCTCCTCACACACTCCCTAAACCCCTAACTCGCTCAGTGCATAGAGTTTGAGTCTCAACGACTGGTAGCAGAGTAACTGGGGTGTTAAGGTCATGTCATTAGTATGAAAAATCTGAGAAGATCCCACACACTTAACACATGCACACACACACGTATACATTGGGCCAGTGTTGCAATCCCTTAGATCCATTTTTTTAAGCAATATCAAAAATATTCCAGCCCTGACAAGATATTTGAGGTGGGTACAGTGTAGTTTTAATGTTCAGGTTGTTTTTGAAGGAAGCCACTGACACCCAGCCATTTTAGATCAGTGTTCTGCAGAGGGAGAGGAACCACGGCAGCAGCTGTGTCTGAAACGAGAGCGCCGTCGGATGGAACCAGTCAATTTTGTAGAGAAAGCTAAACATGTCTAAAAGGGATGTTTTCCAAGCTTAGCTCAGAGGTAACTAACAGCAAGCAGAGGAATTCCTGCAAAGGGCTCCAGTTTCATTCGAACCCTTGAACGTCTGGCTGGGGTGTGGCCAAATAAGCCAAGACCACTTTCTGAGCTATAAGACTCCACATACCATCCTCATTTGATAGAACCCATGAAAAATAAATTGGCTTTTGATCCCTCATACCCCAACCCTGGCCCTATTCCCCCACCCCCGGTATAGCTTGGGTTGATGCACTTCCTGGCATTGCCTTCAAGCATTGCTTTAGAAATGGTTGCTTCACTTTCCCCCAGTTTCTTTACAAGAGACAAGAGGCTCTTAGATTGGAACAAGCTGTTGGACAAGCCATGCCTGACTGCATGATGGAACAAAAGAAGCTTAAACCTTGTAAGCTTGTACCACCCTTCTTCATGTCAGAGTCCTACTCCAAGTTCTCGTCATAGCATAAATTATCTCCTTTGAGGGACTCAACAGCTCCATCATGGAAATGGGGCAATCTCACACTGACCCAACTCAAGCTTCTTTCAGCCTGCGCTGTTTCAAAACACAATATTTGAACTGAAAGATTGAGTAAGACCCAGTTAGAGACAGACCCCCAAGGCACCCTTGTATTACGCTGAAAAAGTGAGAAACAGAAAGGAAAGAAAAATCCAAGCAATAGGAAACGATAAATGTGAATGATAAATGTGTGCTGGGATCACTAGGACCCTGATACTCTCATCACTGGCCAGCCCTCACTTTAGCAGTCATGGGAGACAGTGATGATGAGATGGAGAAAGAGTGAGAAGAGGAAACACAGCAGAGAGAACTGGGATACAAATCATTCACCTCTTCGCCTGAAGCAAATGAAGCTTCCCACTGACACAGTCTCATTATGAACTTACGTGATTAACATTACTGGGTAAAACATCATACATCACCACATTAGTTGTGATGTTGGAGCAAATTTCTGTTTATTATTGATTTTTTAATTTTGTCTATTTATAATTTTTTTTACAAATCCGGTGCAAGTTGCCGAGACTCAAATGAGTATCTTTTTGCCTCCTCTGCTATTATCCTTCAACCTGCCACCCAGTACCACAATTGCATCACAGTATGCCACACTGCCAGGAGCACTGTTACACGCACATCGACATGCAGGTGTAGGGTTGGAGAGGAACAAATTAAGTCCCACATTGATTTTCTCAAGCTGCTTATCCAGTTCAAGGCCACAGGAAGGCTAAAGTCTACCCCTGGGAGAGCACATGGGGTAAACTGTACAGCAGCGTGCCACAGGGCCAAGAACCCATACGACCCACACTTGAAAATGCACACACAGCTGTACTGGTCATACATGCCAGTTAATTCAACTGCGTGAAATGTGAAGCGTCCTGGTTAAAGGCATTGAGTCATAACCCAAAAACTCCCAGCTCCAGTACAAGAAGAAGGACTCACTTGGAACTTTTAAAGTTAAGCACCGTATTCAGGGGTGTTATAGCAGAGCTAAGGCTGACGATGAAACTTGTGCACATAGGAGCTGAATGACATGTTTGTCTTTCTGAGAATGAAGCATTTCACACACACACACACACACACACACACACACACACACACAGACGCAAACAAACAAGTCAAACCAGGGCAAACACAGCGAAACTGAAAAATGGAGGACGAGACATAAATGGGAATAATCACAACAAAACTGGGGGGGTGGGGCATTACTGAGGGCAGTGAGGCGCAGCCGGGGACTGCAGCCGTGACACACCAAAGTCAAGACCGAAATGGGGAAAAAACTGATACTACAAAAAGGCAAGCAGCTTGTACATGCACTGCTGTGAAAATATTTTTCAAAAAAAAAAAAAAAACCACACATGATAACAGCACAGATGCAAAAAGGACTGAAAAAGTAAATGTCCTACACATCTGCCCAGATGTAAGTACCTCTCATCCGGTCGCATGCAAAGCTCATCATGAAAAGCAGAGCCCCGGGGAGCAAAGTCACTGAGGTGTGCAGGGAACGACACAGCTGTTTAACTGGGCCTGTGTTTAGCATCTGATGGGCTCTCCTGTAATCTCCCCTCTGCCGCGCCTCTCACAGGTGTCCCATCCTGTAGGGTGACCTGTCTGCAGACCTGTCAAGCCGTGCTGTCACAGACGCCAGTGGTTGCGATGTTGTGCACACTCACCCACCAGCCCCTGCTCCCTCCCCCAACACTTACCCTCTCCCCCTCTACACCAAACGCCTTCCTTTGAAGGCTTCCAGACACCAGACTGCTGTTCCCAAATTAGAGAGCAGAGGAGAGGACGAGGGAGCTGTGGAATGCCATGGCCGTGTCAACTCAGTTATTCTGTCTGTCAGCCATGGGAAAAAAGAGCGTAGCACCAGACACACCAACGAGCATGCTCTCCCCCAGGTCTTTCACTGCTCTCTCCTTCCTACTCATCCCCACTCCATTTCCCTCTCACCCCGTGCCTTAGGCACAGCCACAAAATTACCACAAGCCACAGAATGCTAATCAACTCCGCAGCCCCACAGACACACACGCGCATACCAAAAACACACTTTAAAAGACTATGAAAGCCCAGAACAACAATGGTCAGCCTTTCACGCCTGTTGAGTGACAAGGCCCTGCTTTGCTTATAAAAAAAGGTGAATCTAGAACTTGGCTGTAGCAGAGCGGTGCCTTCAGAACTGGTCCCTGGTAGGGAGCCATCAAGATGCTAAGGAAGCTGTCTTCTAAAACAAGACCAGATGTTAAGAAAATAGATACAAATTCAGATTGGGACATGGTGTCCTAAACAGCCCTGTTTTCTTTAGTTTAACAGTTGAGATATTGGTGAAAACATTACAATAACAGACTCGAGATCTAACAAAAAATAAAGTCTTTGGATAAAGGACTTTATACACTGGCAAAAAAAACATTACTTTGTTCCTCTGGAGGCAGTGTTTTTATCTAGTATTGCTTTAGCTGGTATAAAAAATAAATAAAATGAACTCAGCTGAGTATCTGAATCTACTGAATGGCCAGGTTCTCCCCTCAGTGGATTTTTTCTTCCCTGATGACACAAGCATATTCCAGGCCGACAATGCCAAGATTCTTCAGACTAAAATTGTGAAACAGGGGATCAAGGAGTATGAGGAATCACATACACACGTGAACTGACCACCACAGGTTCCAGACCTTAACCTTGGAAGTCTTTAGTATGTATTAGAGAAGACTTTGGAGAGTGGTTTAACTCTCTCTCTGTCATCAGTACAAGATCTTGGTGAAACATTAATGCAAATGTGGATAGAAATAAAAGCTGAGACACTGCATAAGCTCATCAAAACAATGACATTAATTTAAAATTTTGGTGTAATGGTGTCAGAGATATTTTTGTGGCACACTTTTGAGCCCCTTAGTACCAACTGAGCATAATTTAAGTGCCACAGCCTACCTGAGTATTGTTGCTGACCATGTCTATCCCTTTATGACCACAGTGACCCATCTTCTGACGGCTACTTCCAGCAGGATAATGCCCTGCATAACCAAGCTAAAATCATCTCAAACTGGTATCTTGAACATGACAATGAATTCACTGTACCCAAATGGGCTCCACAGTCACCAGATCTCAATCCAGTAGAGCACCTTTGGGATGTGGTGGAACGGGAGATTCGCATCAAGGATGTGCAGCTCACAAATCTGCAGCACCTGCATGATGCTATCATGTCAATGTGGACCATAATCTCTAAGGAATGTTTCCAGCACCTTGCTGAATCTGTGCCATGAAGAATTAAGTTAAGAATTAAGGCAAAAGGCAGTCAAACCTGGTACTAGCAAGCTGTACCTAATAAAATGGCTGGTGAGTGTGTGTGTTTGTGTGTTTGTGTGTGTGTGTGTGTGTGTGTGTGTGTGTGTGTGTGTGTTTATATACACACACACACAACCAAAAAGAGTAAATCTGAACATGAAAACCTATTGCACATATAAAGTAGATCATTACCAGAACTAAAGAATCCTAAAGCACACTCACAAAATAATATAACTACACTGTAAATGCAGAAAAGCAGCATCAGATGCAGACCAGATACACACTGACTCCACTAACCAAAGGTCACCAGTTGCAAAGCCAGTCTGTCCATAGCCTGGGTAGGGACAAAGTGGGCCATGTGGCTGTAGCAGGCAGCACATGCAGAGAAAAAAAATATTCATTAGATAACGGAGGATGACGGAGGTTGGTCGTGTTCGGTTTTTCCTGGCAGAGTAAAGATATTACCAAGAAAAGCATGAAGTCATGCTACCTCCCCTCTGAGTCATAGGATTTGTATCTATTCGATGATGAAAAATAAGATAACGAAAAAATTATGAGGAAAAACGATGACTTTTTTTGTGTCGTCGCAATTTTAATTCTCATCAACTTGGATGCAGAAGCATGGTTGAATTATGGGATTCCTGGAGAATGATCAGGCCCAGCGCAGCCGACAGCGTCTGTGTTCTCACCGCAGTAAAAGTTTAGTTTCCTTTAGCTTAGTGGGGTTTGGCAGGGAAGGGACCTGCAGGCTGTGCCAGCGTGTCCGTTTTGAAAAGGTTTGGACGGGCTCAGGAGAAAGCGCCAGGGAACCGGGAGGAAGAGTTCATGTCCCAAGAAGAAAAACAGCCCTACGAAGACCAGGGGGACGTCAGGCCCAGCAGCACCATAGGATAGATCATTGGCGCTGTATCCCCCCACACCGGCCTATTTTAATAAGAGTAGTGTTGTTCTATCCTTCATTACCTCCCCAGCACAGTTGGGGAGGTCTGTTTAGAGTGTGTGCTCTAGCCAGGCATTTGCTAGAAACAATTCCCTGCAAGTAGTATTGAAAAATGGACTTTGATCATTGAGCCCATTTTCAGTCAGGAGCTGATGCAAAGGAAAAAGATGTGTTTAGGAGAACTCAGCTAAAATGTCTCATAATTTTAAAAGTCTCTTTTATTTTTAGCTGAAACAGAAATGGAAAAAAAATGTAGACTGTAAAAAAAAATGTAGAAATGTAGACACTGCTGCACACTTCTGAACCCACCCAAAGGGGCGGAGGGACGCTAGGACGGGGGCTGTTAAATGTGTGGACAATGGATGGAGATGAGCCCACACAGGCCCCACATCCTTACCCTTCTCACCGATGCGACAGAATTCACCCACTGTCTCCACTTCATTCTTCATAAGGAGGGTTTTTCTTCTCCAAGATCCCTAGAAACAGTGGAACTAAGCATGCACTCCCCCCCCCATCTGCAGTTGATGACAGGAAGTTGCAGTTGACACTTCTCACCCCTCCTCACCTCCTATCCTCCACACACATTACATCACTGTGGTTAACATGGCTTTACCCTGCTTACCCCGCACTATCTGCCTCACACTACTGCCCCTCCCACAACAGGTCTGCTGCCTCTAGGGCCAACCAAGGACAAACTCTCACCTCTGTTCACCTAACCTGTACCAGTTAAGGGATGTCATGTCAGACTCCAGGTGTGAATGCAAGGCTGACAGACCAACACTCATGTGTTCTCTCTCTTAGACATTATAGCACAGATTTCTCCAAGGTTGTGTATTTCTATGGTTCAAAACCATCCTGGCCCCACCCGAAACTGGCAGCAGGTGGTGATGTAACCTGATCTTAGATCAGCAGGTTTTGGATGAAAGGTTCAGGCGCCACCGTGACAGATCTTTTGGGAAAAACCACACGGGACGGAGCGACAGGCTCGCCTACCATGGCCGGTTCAGCTGGGGTCGCCGTCGCAACAGGTGCCATTAAAGACACAAGACATCGATGTGAGCAAGTACAACATGTTTTTATTTACCGGATGGCACTACAGAAGGGCAGATATCAGCCACAAACCTCCACACATAACCACCAAGCACAGATACATTCACGCTAAATTTTATGCTATTGTCCCATCCATATTATGTTGCATCTCTTGTTGCTAAACATTTGTTCAATGTTTTGGAGCAACTATGCTGGTCATGGTGCTTAAAATTACATAAACTATAAAAAGTAATGGAATTGCTTAGACCAGTGCATATGGTAATGGCCATACCCCTATAAGCTTCACAGTTAGCTTTCACATACAAAGCTCGTCATCTGCAGTGCGTGTTTATGACCCCGGTAATTGTGGGTATTACGGTTCCGTCTGTCATAATTATACCGCCCTGCTAATCGAGCTTTATGTTTGTGACTTTTCCAGGCTGACATTAAGACTGAAACTTGGCCAAGCCTCTTTATCTGCCAGCAGAAGGGAAGGATTTTGGTGTGTATCCTGGACCATGTCAGAACAGGCAGTAACAGGTGTAGCTGTGCATGCAGGTACACTCACCTGGGTGTGGAGGTGTGGGAACCAGAGAACCGTCAATAGTACACGAGTAACAAACCCCCAGGGAGTGTGGCGTAACCTCTCCTAACTGCTTTTCTTTTCTCTTTCTCTGCCAATACACTCCCCCTTTTCCCCACCACAACACATTCACACAAGGACACACGTGCCTACTGGCACATGCGTGCGTGCGCGCGCACACACACACACATATACACACACACACACACACACACACACAAGTATGCTGCATCCACAGAAACAAAGTACGTGGTCTGTGACATTAATGTTTGGACCACCAATTTTGGCATGATATCCCTGTGATGTCCTGACAACACAGGAGTATCTGTCGTTATTACTCAACATGCATCAAACTAGAAACCCATCCAACAGGAGCCTCACCTGTCAGAATCTCATGACTAAACCTGCCCAGAAAAGTGTGTGGTCTTTGTCTTGGTCTCACAACTAACAACAGAAACAAAATCACTGTGATTGACCTCTGCTCTAACAGAATGACACTGTTAAGACAACTATCTTTTAAATAAATATCGGAAAAACTGTTTCCACTAAACCTGAAGTATCTCCTCATAAATTTACTGTGCCCTGATCTAGAATCTAGAATCACACGGATCCCCACAAAGCTCTCTTCAAATTCATGTGCCTTGCAATTACCTGCAGAGGGCAGTAGTGGAAACTGGCCTGTTTCTCTCAATATGAAATGCACACTCAGGGCAGTTTCTACATAAACATAGAATCACTTGAAAAAATTCCATGTGGAGAGCTACGAGTGTCAATCAATGTCACAGTGATCCTTTTCCATATGCAAATGCTTCTGTACTCATTCCTTTCACCATAAGCACACACTCCTTTCGCCATAAGACCTGTCCACCCACACACATGCATGTGTTCTCACACACACGCACGGGCACGCATGGGCACACGCACGAATATCCATGCGCAAGGCCAAAATCCTCTTTTATGTGAGCATGCTTCCACTTAGCCATTGTGCACAAACACACGTGTACTCTCAGGTACTCTCAGAAGTTTGTACAAAACACACATCGCACAACATGATCGCTGCTAGTGTTGGGGAGTTTGCGGTACAGAGGTGGAAGGGTATTGCAGATGAAAAAGAAGAGATCGTACGCGTGTTGGAGGTGTGGGTTGAAGGGGCATAGGCTGGCAGCTGTTGCTGTGGCGTTGGGGTTCGCGGGCTCTGGTGAATTCCTAATGGGCCAACCAGATGTCTGAACATGGGCTGTATGGGCCCCTGGGGCTCCAGGAGGCGGGGAGGGCATGGGAACTCACACCCCCTCTTCCCAGAGGGGCGTGTCCCTCGGGCTGTCTGCAATCTCTGAAAGGGGAGAGATTGATGGGCCAGCGGTGACTCCCCAAACAATCTGGAACAATTGCTTTAGGAGGGAGGGGGTTGAACAGTCCCTAACTGCCCCTAACCTAAAGGTTTCTCTGGTCAATTTCCTTAATAACTCCATAATATGTTTTCTTCTATTTTTTCCTGAGATTTTAACTAATTTGCAGCTGTTCACATGACCTACATAACTGCTTACATATGTACGATGAAAGCCCTCACAGGACTACAGTTTCTGATGTTAAGATGAATTTGGCCCAGTGAGGTAGTCATAATAAGGGGTGCATTTGACCAGGCGTGTAGAACACTAGAGTTCACAGCAGCTTTAATACTTAACTAAGGTGTGATTATATGTTTATGTTATTCTGTTGCTTATATATTTCTGGAGTGTTAGTTAGTCCCAATTATACAGTTCTCTGTTACCTGATGTTCTGGTTTATCTGGCATAGCTAAAAATATCACCAAAAAAATTAGTAATGAATTTACTTCTAATGGCGATTGCATTAATAATATGAACATTTCAACACAGAATGTTTCCATACAGCCTGGATTTCTTTCATTCTGTGCACACATATTATTTCCATATTAACCAGCAATTTTATCAAGCCCCCTACTGGTCCTGTTTATGTAAGACATTTAAGACTCTGCTATAATTGCACGGTGGCGTGGTGGTTAGCACCGTCACCTCACACCTCCAGGCCTGGGGCTCAATTCCCGCCTTGGGTCTGCGTGCGTGGAGCCTGTTCTCCCTGTGCTTGGTGGATTTTCTCCGGGTTCTCCGGTTTCCTCCCTCAGACATGTAGGTTAGGTTGATTGGCGTCTCCAAATTGCCTGTAATGAGTGTGTGTGCCCTGTGCTTCCTGAGATGGGCTCCAGGCTTCCTGTGTCCCTGAATTGGACAAGTGGTGTAGAAAATGGATAGGTGTAATTGCAACCAAAGTTTACACCAACTGGTAAAAATCCTTTCTAACAATTATAACATAAAGTTAATTTTTTCCAAAATGGCTCACAACATTTGTCTATTTATTAAGGTGTTCACAACTAAATCCATTGTGATACAACATCCTTAGCCACTAAGCCACGTGATTCTGCACAGGCACACAATCATTTGATATCTACTCGGGCAAAAACAATTGTGATGTTCTGATTTTGGAGTGCTTCTTACCTTTGTGGCACCCTAGCAAGATAACAGGTGGTCACACAGTCATAATAGCAGTCTAGCAGATCTTGAAAACATTTTGTACACTTGTGCTATTCCAAAGATGTAATGAGCTCACATGGGGTGGGGTGCTCAAGAGGTGACTTACAGGTGTGAAAAAGTGTTTCTCTGAATAAGGTGAGTCAGATCACACTTACATTAGCCACACTGTTAACTTATTACTAGTGTTGGATTCTGCGTTACAGCAAAAATTCCTGAGGCGTGATGCTGAGACCATGAAGAGCGGCTACACCTTAAATGGAAGGTTGTCTGCAAAAAAAAAGCTTGTTTATGATGTGACAGCACCCTGTCTTTCTCCTTCAGATGTGCTCCTTGTCTTCGTCGGGTCAGTGTCTGGACGCAGAGCACAATATGGTGGCTTATCTGAGCGCAGCGGCACTCCTCGGCTCACATCCTGACCCTTGCCGTTGCCCCGGGAGAAATCCCTCAAGAGCCCTTTCAACAGGTCCACAGAGCCACACGTCCCTGGGGGAGATTTACAGCCTGATGGGGCCCAGGGATGGGGGGGGCGCAATGTGGCACTGCCTGACAGCTGTTCCCTAGGGTTTTAGACAGCAATTTCACACGGAAACAGATCCATGTCACAGGGCCCGCCTTGTCCATCTGCTTTACTCTGTTACCCTGTGTAGTAGAACTTCTGCCTGACTCACCACCGGAGCTGCTGGATCAGAATGTGTGACTCAGGACTTCACAGCTTTGTCGCTGCTCTCTACATTAGCCTTAGAACCTTCAAGAGCAGAACCTGTCTTACCAGCAAAGCCAACTACAGCCAAATCTTTTGTTCTGGTTCAATTTCAGACACTTTAAAATTGACCCTCTATGAATAAACATTCATGGTTTAAGCCCCAAATTCAAAATCTCAGGCCATTAAGTATAAAAATAATTGAAGCTTAGCTGCAGAGCCCCTTGAACACCACCTCTGTGGGTTACTTACACACCTTCATCACCCTCTGAACAGAACCACTTTCAGATTCATTGTCGTTTCCAATGGAATAAAACTTCTTTCTAGTGTGTCCTCAGAAACCTCTATAGTCAAACCTCCTCCTGTTGGTTCTCTTCTTTCATAAACAGAGACTCTCTCCAGTAAGTCTGTTCTTCTCACATTATCAATCCTTGATTCAGCAAGTAGGGAGATGCTGGGTGCAGAAGTTAACAGGCTCCTGGGTGATGCTTGAAAGATCGCCCAGGAAAGAATGCCTGCCTTTCCTCTTTGGATAACAACCTCTTCCGCTTTCAAATATAGGACAGGGGCCTGTAGTCATTCTTCTTCTTCCTTGCCAACAATGAGGAGACACCTTTTTGTGTGCTTCACTGCCAGTGGCAGGTCAGACCTATAATTATTAGTGTTATTTTGACATGTTTACACACGCACTGCATTGTGTAATGAGAGTACAAAGCAGGAAACACACAGAACGATGACAGCACAGACACTCTGCTTTGGAACCTTGGTCTACAAGCTGCTGTTTGAACATTACTGCAGCATGAATCATCCTTAATTCAGCTCCATGTCCCCCACTAATCCAACCCCTCACCTCAGTTTACTCCCACCCCTCCACCCCATCCCCCGACCCATCCTTCACCCATGTCCTTAGCCACTGCCATCCCAGGAGTCCCCCCATTCCCATTTAATAAATGTTTGGACGAGCTGTGTGAAAAGCAAACACCTCTATCCAAAAAAGTCATTACTCACATTTAGATACATGAGAAAACAAACCTGACAGGCTCCCTATCCATGCTGGCTGCCGTCTGTGTGTGTATGCTCGCGCGCGCATGTGTGTTTAAAGCAGACATAGATTGCATTGGGTAAAGCACAAAATGAACAAGCCAACTTAAAACCATAAGATTATTAATTATTGTCCAAAAGCTGCCTCTCACACATTGATTATCGAGATTTATTTCAAAAGAAGTTTTTGCTATTCTGCAATCACTCAGGTAGAAATGTAGAAATTTCACTAAAGTTGTGACATCTATTCAGCAGCTATAGTAATGTAATACCTTTAAGCCCCTTTGATAACCAACTATCTGCTTTCACCGTTTCTTTTCATCTCCGTTCGCCTTTCTTTTCTGTTTGGACAAGTGAAACTCCAATAAATTTTTATCATGGACTTATCTTTTTTTAAATACAAAATGGTCTTCTCTTCCAGCTACCCATAACCTTTTTTGTTAACCAGCCACCTTTTGATTTTTCTCTTCCCCCTTCTTCCCTCACTGTCACCTTCCCCTCTTCTTCCTCTTGTAAGTGCTTCTCAATGCTTTCCCAGCAGTGGAGTCCCTCATCAGAAAAGACCCCAGAAGACCCCCTACAGGAAGTGACAAGAGCCTGGAAAACATACACACGCAACGCACACACAGACACACAATTGTGTGGCATTGAGAAAAACAGATGAATCACATACACAGTGATCACATGTGGGGGTGGGCAGCCAGTTGACCTTGGGCCTCAAGACATTTTTTATTTCCTTAATTAGGAGTTTTTGATTCCTCTCCTCTGTTGTTGTCTGCTTTTAAGTCTGTTTTTCATAATCTTCATGCCTTGTCCTTAACACACCATTGAAAAGCACTTATTATAGCACATAAAATATTTTTACATTTGTTGTCTTTCTACGTTTTATTTGCATGTTCATAATTTCTGCACTAGTAGGTTTATGTCAATTTTCCGTGGAGTATGAGAAAGTCACACCATGTGAAAGCCAGTTATCACACTCAACCCACAAACATTACAAATATTTTTTACAAAAACAGTTAAAAATTTAAGTATCTGGTAAATTGTAATCTGAGGAAAAGAGGCCTGTAACAGTGTGTTATTGCCACCACTGATCTCCAGCCAAAACCCAGACCCAAACACTGACTGATAAGGATGACACAGCCACCTAACTTCCAACTGAACTGGCCTTATCTCCTGCCTGTCCCTGAGAACCTCTGGAACACACAGGGACAAAAGGCCTACATAACCCAGATGGCAGAGGTGTTCTGTGCCCATCTGTCAAAATCCAAAACAGCGACTATCAAAGTGCTGCAGTTTTTGTCTCTTGCAGTCAAAACGTGTGGTACTGCACTGTGACTGTCTCTTACAGGTAACAAAAACATGTGGTACTGCACTGTGACTGTCTCTTACAGGTAACAAAAACGTGTGGTACTGCACTGCGACTGTCTCTTACAGGTAATGAAAACGTGTGGTACTGCACTGTGACTGTCTCTCACAGATTAGAGACAGTGTGTCATACTGCACTGTGACTGTCTCTTACAGGTTATGGCAAGGTGTGGTACTGCACTGTGACTGTCTCTTACAGGTAACGAAAACGTGTGGTACTGCACTGTGACTGTCTCTTGCAGATTAGAGACAGTGTGTCATACTGCACTGTGACTGTCTCTTGCAGATTAGAGACAGTGTGTCATACTGCACTGTGACAGATCTCTTAGTCATAGACACTGTGCTGTACTGTGTTCGTCAGTCACTCAGACAGTATGTTGCACATCATTTCATCTGTCTTTCAAAGAGCATGTTTGCAGCATGGTAAATATGACAGTACAAGTACAGCCAGAAAAAGGTTTTACAAGCCTAATACAGTGATAACATACAATATAGAAAAAACCTAGTAAAATGTTTACACCATAGCTGATCCCCAACACAACATTAATACCATAATAATAGCAGTCCTATTATGTAGGCGATTTGGTCCTTGGGAAGAAAAATACTTCTTCTAATGAAACTCAGTAAAACTGTCTATGCCTTAAATCCTGTATCACAGCATTTAATAACTTCTCCCTATTTCAGTAAATACTTCAAATGGAACATCGATCCCAGGTAAAATGTAACACTGAAGCCAGAAAACAACACATAAAACAGACTGTGGGATTGTGGATATAAACAGAGTTTACTGATTGGACGTGACATCTGTCCATGGGGGGGTGTGAGCAGCCGACTGGCCCTTGACACTTGTCACGGTGGGGGTGGGGGGCGGTACCAATCCTATGCACATTCCCTGCACCGCATCCCCAGGATTTTCCCACATAAATCAGTTCTGCCAAGTGGTAAAGTCATCACTTCCAAACATCCTGTTAACATTGGCCTTCCTCGAGTTACACTGTCTTTTCCGTTCGCCCCTCACACAACTCTTTACAATCTCTCTCCCATGTTCTGTCTCCTCTCTCTCATGCACACACACACACACACACACACACACACACACACACACACACACACACACACAGAAACGGGATATGGCCGAGAAAACAACTGCCCAAATCTGTTTACCGTTTAATAACCCATTTAAATATTAAGACCTTTATTTTTTAATATAAATAAATGTGTGTGTGTGTGTGTGTGTGCGTTTGTGTGTGTGTCTTTGCCATAGAAAAGTCACTTATCCTGGACCATTCCATTAACGTCAACCACTTGTACAAACAAGTAAAACCTGTAAGTACAAGCTAAGTACCTGACTGACTTAATAGGGTGCTGTTTTTTATAATGTTGTGTTTCTGTCTCCAGCTGAAGACCTTGATGAGGTTGAGGCTGTAAATCTTGCATAGAGCTCTTTATTTGTGTTTTTTTCTGCCCTATGGGTTTACTCAGGAGCACCCATTTCCAGCAGCACTAAGGTGTCATTTCTGTCATGTGCCACACAGGTGCATGTACGAGAGCAGCCCAGCAGGCACATATAACACATTCGTGCTGTGCACACACTGACAAAAACACTGAAGAGGTGCACTCAGATAAATACCCCACATGGGTACCCACTAACAAAATGGTGAAATGGCAAAACACATACCTGCAAACATGCACAAGGTCATGTCCAGTTTCCAACACACGCCAAATACACACACGCTTCATCAGTTATTTTGTCAAGAGGCACATGAAGCCAACAGGGTAACAGGGTATTGGCAGCACAAATTCAACTGTCACCACAATTCTCAGAAAGGCATCCATCAAATCCCTGGGTTAAACAGCTGAGTTCACACACTGAGGTCCTGACAGGCTGAAGGAGGAGCTTCTACTACTCTCCATTCTCCACCAAACAATCAGCAAGAGGTCACATTTCTTAAGACTGGGGTGGCTCCTGCAACAGTTGGTGCTGACTGATGTTTTTCAGGTCAGTCTCCTTGTGAGTTCCAGGCTTACAAGAAACATCATTCTAGGTCAATCCACAAGATAAGAACAGACCTGCACTTAAATAACATTCCTGCAAGAGCATTAACACACAAAGAATAATGATGAATTACGTGTGCAACTGTCCTTATGTGTGCTTGAATGTGGTATGGTAAGTGTGCGTGTGTGTGTGTGTGTGTGTGTGTATATGTGTGTGTGTGTGTGTGTGTGTGTGTGTGTGTGTGTGAGAGACAAAGAGAGACAGAAGAGCCCTCTGTAGTGTGCACAAGTTACAGGCTACAGACTACCTAGGGAGAAGCTTGAAAACAGCTACAGCCTGCAGTTGCTGCCAAAGCGCTTGGCATTAACTTCATCTGTGTCGAAACGGAGTAAAAACCATGGACCAGTATTTTTCACTTGCAAAGTGGTGTCATCGCGGGTATTGGGCTGGAGCTCATTGAGGAAAGACAAGGAAAAACAAAGGGCCTTTGTAGAGGGATGAGTCACTGTGGGCCCTCTGCTAAGTCTGCCAGTCGGTCCGTGTCATAGCGTGGCCGTCTCTGTGGACGCAAGCCAAGCTGGTGGAGACGCAGGCTGACATGCAGAGCTGCTCCATAACAGAGTCCACTCCTGAAGAAGCAGACAAGAGTAGCACTTCAGGCTCCTGCCTTTATCAGCACAAGCTTCTAGCACCCTTTAACCTGTCTTAAATTCCCTCAGACATATAGGTAGGGAAAAAACCTCCACAAACCAGCCACTATCAGGCTGTAGCAAGCAAAATGACAAAAGCAAACCAGGCACACGTGCAAATTGAGCAGCCACAGAAAGCCTAGAGAAACCTCCTTGTTGGTCTCCTCATGTCGCTGAGACTTCTCCACTTATTTATTTCTTGTTTGAACCTCATCCTGGCGCCAGTGTCATTCGCTCACTGATGCCCTATATGCCAGTCCTCCAGCTGGCACGGCCTGCTGCCCAGGCCAAGGAAGGGCACTTGCGCCAGGAAGTGGAGGCAGGTGCCGACGTGCCTAAGCTGCACAATCGTGCTTGTGGCGGGCTCCCAGACAAACAGCCTCTGTTGCCCCGGAGCCTGCTTACGTTGGGAGGGGGGAGGGAGAACCATCGATCCGTGGTGGCCTGGTGTAGGACTGGCACTGGCCCCTTCTAGTGGGCCCCTGTACCATGAAGCCCCGCCAGTTGGAAAGGAAGATCAATGAGCAAACGCTACAGGCAGCTGGGATGGACACTGAGCAGGTAGACTTCAAGCCGGCACTACAGTGAGCTCCATTAAATCAGCCAGCAGGGGGTTTGTCAAAAGGGCACCACGGCGCTTTAGCTGGGATTAATCACCATAGCACCACAGAGTTTAGTGAAAGTTGTCAATCAGATTCCCTCAGAAGTGCATTAGTTGCAACGACTACGGTGCTAGGAGAGAGCCATGTCTGACTATGTCTGTCAGAAACAATCCTTCCCTCCTCAATATGAATGCACATATGGACAAACATGAAAAAAGTGTGTGTGTGTGTGTGTGTGTGTGTGTGTGTGTGTTTGTGTCTGAGAGTCACCCAGACTGAGAATATGCTCTTTTTCAATGACAGATTGCCTTGTCTTTACTTGCCAAAGGAGAACCTTGTCTACAAACCAAGCATATAACCACTATGTACACAGGATTTTTCAATACTCTAACAGATCCATCCACTTTGGAAGTTTCTTCCACTATTTCTAACATGAACAAAAACACATGCAGTTGTGTTGTTTGGGCTTTTGTAATCTACCAATGGCAGTTCAGACAGTTCAGATGCAAAGTAATCAACTTGTGACATCATCTCTGTGCCATGTTTGCATCAATCCAAAAAAAAGCACATGGTCACAGCAAGACATATGAAATAACTTCTAACTTTAGCATTGGGGAAAATAAAAAAATTAAAACATAAATGCCATACGAACGCCACTGAGTTTACATGCAGTACATTTACAGAAATGTGAAAACTGAAATGGTCCTGTTCAGAATGGCAGCTTTAAAAGGCATTGCCATGTCTTTTAATCAAGGGCATATGACAACAGAGCATGCACTGAAAAAAAGATCTGAATCCCCATCAACTTTTATTTTAGGTCAGTGTTTTGCGTCTCCCATTTGAGGGTACTGGACTTTTTTATATCAAATTCTAAATCCCAAGTTAACTTTTCAGTCTCTGCAAATTGCTTCTTTTCTGTCACCAGTAATCTGAGCTCTAAATTTAACAATTGACTGAGATCATTATTTAAGAACTTGGGGGCATTCACAAGTGCATACCAAGGCCAGTTTCAGTCAACCAGTTGAGGTGAACCACATCTTTGGGGGAAAGCCAAGACACCTGAAATAACCCCCTCCCCCCCATGCACAGGAAAACATGAAAACTGCACACACATCCCCAAGAGCCAAAGCCAAACCTGCTATTCCAGAGGTGTGAGGCGTAAAGGTGTCCACTGAGCCACCATGCAGCCCTCAAAGCAGATCAGCCCATATAAAACTAGTGGTTTGTTTTATTTTTTATGGTGTGTACACAGCTATTCATCTGTTTGTCAAACTTGTCAAACACAGATTGCATGTTCTCTCCAAAAGCCTGTTGCTGAGTCCTGTGCAATTTTAGGAGCTTTGATGTATGGTAGTCCAGAGAAGTCACGAACATTTTTGGCAGAATGATCACAGTGAAGCTCTGAAACTTTCACTGCATAGTATGTCTGTATAACCTTGTCATGGTTACTGCTGAACAAGAAGCATGTGTGAATTTCTCCTGCACATTAAAAATATTATATCCAGTTTAGCTATAGTTCACATTTCAAATTTTCACAACTATAACTGAAAACACTGATTAAACAAACTATCCTGAGTCCTTTGTCCCAACTTTGAGTTGACTAGATATGATCATTAAAATTCATATGACAAAAAAAAAAAAGTTTGTTTTTTTTGTTTTACTGTGCATTGGACTCAAACACAGGTGTCTGATACCACCATCTATCCATAAAGTTGACAGAGTAGTGATAACCGCGTCTCCTGTTGGTTCTAGAATGCGACAGAAGAGTTTGTTGAGGGAGAACCTCACACTTGATGATTCACTCAGCTCCAGCCAACTGTCAGCAGCTTCAGGCTCCATGGTCTCCAGACCACGGATGGTGCTATGCACACCTCAGTGATGTTCAATTACATATAATACTCAAACCGTAACATAATCATACAACAGTACACCTTCACACAGTAGGTTTTCAACATGGAACAGTTTGCGGTATTATTTATCATTGATGTGATCATACTTTTCAGCATTGTTTTATTTTGCCCTTTAACGAAATATACTGGCATTGATTTGCTCTATACAGCACCCAGTAATTCAACAGATACAGCATGTCCCAAAACACCCTTTTGTTTAAAAGTTCCCCTTCAAGATGTGTTGTATTTCCCTCTTCCAACTAAACAGCTACAAGTATGTGCATCTATTCATTGTGCCAGTTGTAGTGTTATGTATTAAATATTAATTTATAATATTTGTTTGTATAATATTGGTCTGGCACACTTTGGTGTTAATCCTGAGCAGGATTCATCTGACATGGTATGGTACAATACAGAACGAGTAAAAATGCAGTGGAAAAGCAGCCATGCATGGAACGGTACAGTACAATACAGAGGTGCAAGTGGAGAAACACCATAAGACATTATGTTGGTGAAACAACACTGATGTCATTCTGGTTAATGCTCACCAACACCTTAACTTCCTGACATGACAAAGAAAGGAATGGATGAGTAACACAGTACTTTTGATGTAATACTACTGAGAGTGTCCTGGCCAGTGGAATTCCAGTGTGAGCCTCAGTGTAAGAGAGGAAAGCCATACCGATGGTTGTGATTTCTATAAAGAAAATCACTTATACTGAACTACTGTCTAGTATATAGACAAAAATGTAAGTATATATACAGTAGAAAGTCACCTGTTTTCCTCCCAGGGAGTTGGGATTGAAGAACTGCAGCATGAAAACACCAGGTGACAACTTCAAGAGTTTTTTCTCCCAAGCATCTCTTGTAATGAATAGATGACCTATGGACTACTGTAAAACTTTTCATTTGCACTTTATATATCCATTGCTCTGCTAATATCCGTATCCACGGTGTACTGGTCATTCGTATTTCTCGTTGTGTGTACCTATTATTACATCCTCAGTTCATTATAAGGTGCAAAATAGTAAAGTAGATAATTCCGTCACTGCGAAAAAAAGTAAGTATTTCAAACACCTCAGTCTTAAATCAAGCGCGAGTTACTATACGTTTTCCGAAAACCCACCTGTAAAGCGACATACAGTGATTTAGCAGGTACCAGTACTGCTTGTTTGCTATAGAGATGACTGGCAATGCAGCTATGGACCTGTTCTCTCAGTCCTCAGACTGTATAAAGTACCTAAAGTAGACTTTGTTACTTTAGCCACCGTAAATACATTGCAATTACATACTTATAACATTACTAAAACCTGTTTAGTACAATTTTAATTACCAACCAAATTACAGTCGAATCATAACAGTCACAGTTTATGGAAGGGATTCAAAGTTTTGAGAATGCAACCCATCCTTGGATTAATATTTCCCCAGTACACATGCTCTCGCAAAATAATTTACCCAAGTACTGATTATCCCATTTTTTTTCCTTTGGGGTTAACTAATTTAAGAACGGTTTCCGCTGGAATGACATAAATTTACCTTAATTTTTTTTTTTTTTTTGTAAATGGTACGAATCTGAATTTTCGCATATACATGTCAAACCATTTACAATTACGCTTTGGAAAGTCAAAGCATGACAATTGTCGCCTGTTCGCAACATTCTTACATTCTTTGGCGAAAGATTTCGGTCGTATAAACGTCGTTAAAAGGGCACCAGTAAACTGCGACTGTCTTGCACATGGGTCACAAAAGGTGCGACAGTACATTATAGTTTATATATTAACTATAATGTACTATATATTTGTGGGTTTATATATTAACTATAATGTACTATATATTTGTGGGGAATGTCCTAAAACTGGGATTAATCTGGTTAATATTTGAATTTAATAGACTTGTACAGTTGCTCTGTCCAGATGCACATGAAAAGTTATGTAACATTACATGTTTATCAGGGTCAGCTGCCGTTTGTAACAAATAAAGTTACACTTCACATTGTTACACGCAGAATTTCACTCAGATGTTTTAATATAAATATAAAGAATTTAGGGAAAAAAGAATTTCGTCAGAAAAAACCCTACTGTTAGATCTTAATAGGCATGTGGTATCATTCTTTAAAATTGTACATCATTTCATGATAACTTTTGAATACAAAGCACTTTATTAAACTGGAATTGTATACTTTTATTATTAGAAATTATTGAACAATTGGTTCACCGCTAGACTTCCTTTTCTTAGTGTATGAAGTTATTGGGCCTACATAAGGCAAAATTATTATGACTACTTTAAGACCTTGATTTACCAGCTTGTGTCTAAATGAGTTAGAGTATGTAGAACCCTCAAAATCACAATACTGACAGTGTTGGTGGTCTGTTGTAGTTTTGGAAAATGTTTACCTTTAATCATGAGTACTGTAAAGTTACTTCAAATTCAAGCACATTTATTCGGGGTAAGAAGACGACAACATCTTGAGCGTTGCTGGACTGTTCTCATAATAAAGTTTAAAATCTAGTCCAACTTTAACTTTTAAACCTTAAACCAAAATCAATTGAACGCATTGCTGAATTAATAATTAATACTGCTTGAGCAGTATTTCACTTTTACACTGGTTCATAGGAATTCCACTCAAGTCCCAGGAGATACCGTTAATTGCTCCACTAGCAGGACTAAGAATTAGCTGCCAGGAACAGAGACAATATCGCGCTATGAGAAATAGCTCTTAAAACTTTCGACCGAGCTGGTTCGCAGGCAGATCAGAACCAACAAGGATAAAACGTAAGTTAAAACTTTATAACGTTTTTAATCGTTTACGATATCTCTGCATTTAATATTTTATCACAACTAACAGTGATGAGATTCTTTGAGTCTTAAGACGGAAGGACCCGTCCCTTCGCTGGACTGAGTGGAGGAGGAGAAGAGGGCGGAGTAAAACTACAATTCTTTTTGCGTTCTGACCTGTGGCAAAGTAGAGAAAACTTTTCGAAGTTGTCTGGGGTTTTTCAAGACGGTCTGCAGCTGGGACAGAGCTGCGCTAGGAAAAAATATTACGGATTTGGACTATTTCGAATCTTTCGTCTTTGCACGTGTTCTAAAGAAATTTAAAAAAAATCAACTTTATGCCGCTTTTCTGACGCAGCGTGATTTCTTGGAACTTTGACCATTGTGTGAATTTTTAATGGATGTATTATTGCTAATAATCTGAAGAGAAGAGTCGGAACACATTTCCACAAAGGATGGGGAATTACAGTATTTGGATATTTCTGTGGATTTTATTTTTGGCCCAACACTGCGAAGGTAAAGTGAATTGCATATATTAAATCTCTGCAATGCTGGAACGCCAATGAAAGCGCCAGAATAATTTCTTTTATGCAAATGTTAACCCTTGTTTTACAATGTTAGTATCATGTCCTAGCTCTGTATTTCACAAACAGCTTATCTTGTTTGTTTCATGATTTTAATGAATTGTTCGCAAGTGGCCGGTTCTCTAGACCAAGTCGACTTTAAATTCCTACAGAGAAGATAAAGGAAGCGAGATCCTAAGAGCTGCGGTTGCTTTACTTTAACTGATAACCATTATAGTAACAATTTCAGTTTGATAAACATCTTACTTGGTATTGTCTGGAAGATTTTCTTTGGTACGTTAACTGTGGCAGATTTGTAGTATGTTTAACAAAAAAACTGGGTTAATTGTATGCGGGACAGCAATTTACTGAACGCGACACATTTCGTGAGGTTCACTTCAAACGTGACATTGTTGAAGGGTTTCGAACATATTACATAAATCTTTGGAATTTTACATTTGGTGCCTTTGAATATCTTATATGTAAACGTGTCCATCCCCTTTATCAATTCAACTTTCCACTGAATTGAATTTAGCCTTTCAGGTAGTGCTGCAGAGCCCGTCTGTCACAGCGGGGTTGGTGTTCGCCGAATCGGAATTCTGAAAGGCAGAATGCCACCGTGAGAAAATAATTAAACGCAATAGGATGGAGGGCATACCAGTCAATTCTGTGCCGGTCAGACTACTGGGCAGGAATGCATTCCATCAACTGATGCATTCAACAAGTTGTAAGCTCGCTGAAGAAACGCTTAAGCGTATTGGTTACGTTACATTCTCGGCAATGCGTGTATCATGTTTTATCTGGAGCGCTACATTTTCTGGTTTAGAACGTGTGTTGGGGGTGGTGGAGATGTTTCAGTGGCGGATGGGGAGTGTGGGTGTTTGTGTGTAACTTAAGGGGGGGTTGGGGTGCTGAGCCATATACCTCCTCCTTTTACGAACAAAGATCTTTAACAATTGAACTTTGTTTTTTAGAAGGGGGATGGGAATAGGAGTAATAAGTGTGAGAATATTAAAAATTCTAAGTATCGCCCGACTGAAACTCTCCTGTCGTAGTCAAACGACGTTACGGACTTCAGATTTTAAGATACTTTCATTCACTTTTTGTCGTATTTGTTCATATCCCTAAACGCAACAGGTCTTTACAAAGTGTTCTTGTATCTTTTCATATTCTAAAACGCAACCACTCTTTACAAAGTATTTGTCAAACTGCTGGAATTAGAAAAAAATAGACTCATATAAAATAACTTTATGAATAAAAAAGAAATACAACTATCTCTTGGCATTAGAATGACGTATTTTGAGACCAATATATATCGTTGCGATACTTAAATATACACATTAAAATCTGTTTATAGACCTTAATCAATTGATAAATTGAAATTCCTCAGTGTAGTTTGTTTACTGAAAATTTCCGAAACTACATACGCAAAATTTTAACCTAAAATTGTTTACAATTATTTACAGTCTGTTGCAACAAATCATTGCTATACTAACATCATCGTTTGCCAATGTACAATACGCGTAAATTAGTTGTCCATACGTTAGCTATATTAGATGCTGAAGGCAACAATTGTGTGTGTGAGACTTGAATGTGACGAATGATCAGTTTCAGAGCCCCTAAAACCCAACTGTGAAGTACTTTGAATATGATGCTTACATACTTGGCTTGCTCAGCCACCGGTTGTAGTTTTTGCATTAATGATATTTAATGAATATGTCGCTTTACAGTTCGCCCAATAATTAACAGGTCTTTCCTTTTCTTCGCAGGACTGCGATGCGTAGACGCGCACCAGCCGTGTGAAAATGGGGGGATGTGCATCGAGTCTACCTCACGATGCGTGTAAGTGCCGCGATCGATTCGAAGCGTCCCAGTTCGAGCGCGCATCCACCCTGTTTTATTGTTAATGCTATCTATTTAATCTTGAAATGGTGATACTCAACAGGACCTACTGAGGTTTCAGATAGTGCGATGGGTGATCTGTTGGTCCACTGCACATTTATCATTCGCCTGCCAACGTGTGTTAGTGGTAGGCGAACTTCTGGTGAAGTTTACGATCCATTATATCGGTTGCTAGTTCAGCCAGGACTTGCAAACACTGAACAGCAGTGAAGCTCTTACCAAACGAACCGGTGAAAAGTAATAGTGGAATTGCCGATCATTGGCACACGCTATCCAACAACTTTGTGAAGGTTCTTGATGTTTAGTTAATAAAACAATTATGTATCGGGAAAAAACTGCTTAAATGTACTTGCAGCCAATCTTTTTTGCTGATCATTTGACAGATTACAATATGATTTGTTTACACCTATTGAAAGAACAAGCTAAACGTGTTTTTTTTCTCATTGTAAAAAGTTTACTTTTTCTCTGTGGGGTTGACCGCTATTTTTTTTTTTTTGCATCATTTGCAGATGAGAAAAGCGGTCTTTATTACTACGCATTCCCGTGCCATGTTATTGTTATCTGGCATGAGCCTGAGGCTGTTGTTCCTACTTTCCCGCCTGATTTGGGATTGTGTTTGTTACCAGGCGCTCTAGCAATCACTCCAGCGATTGTGGTTTTTTTCCTGCGGAGAGAACGTGGGAAACAATCTCTGTAGTTAAATATAAGAACATGCCAGAGCCATCCGTTTGTTTACTGTTGCGCAAGCCAATGACCAACAGTGGAGCGTTTGAAATAGAAGGCACACTGCCCCCAGGGGCCAGTGGTTTAGAGTTCTCCCGAACAAAGGCGATCCTTCGCAGTGGTTCTGCTCTTTGTCTGCCGGGACATTACCAGCGCAAAGCCTCCGAAGCAGTAACTTTTATTACTTTATGGGTTATGACCACTCCTTCAATCAGGCACAGGGGTCAAAGTTGTTAGAAGGGGGTGGGGGGCAAGCAGACTGTTAACCAGTTTCAAGCAGGTCTTAGACCATTCATTTGAAGTATTTGCAAAACTACTGCCTGTTCATTAAATAAATGTTACCTACCAGGACATGTTGCAAAACATTACATTCCACACAATGCGTGTTAGTAAAGTCAAAAGTACATTCAGTTAGGACATCTGCAAGTATGCAGTATTCACATCTGGAATGTGAGATCTACTATTATATGTTAGTAGTGTTTTCTTGTGGAAATGTGGTGGTGTTTGAATGTGGATTATATATCATCACAACAGTACAGATTTTTTTTTTGCTGTTTTTTTTTTTTTTTTTACTTTAGCCTGATCCTATGCACTGTATGCATATAAATAAAGTTTCCTGGCCAGTAATGAGGTAATTGATTTAGGGTTTGAAAATGCAGTGGAGTTCTGGGACTGTGACCATGTCTAGCGAACGTGCAGACAGCAGCACATTGACAGAAGGACAATGCAGAGAGATTAAAGCATGTAACAAAGGAGTGTGTAATATCACAATTACCAGGCAAACAGTCAGTATGACGTCACACCAGTGGGTTTCTGGCCTTAGTATTTAAGGGCTAAGTTTCTGGCAAGTTCATTGCTATTTGGCAGCTGAAGTCAGGCTGTTTTTTGTGTGATATTATTGAGCTAGCCTGGGCTTCCGGATGCCGGGAGAATTACTTGGATGTGTGGGCAAGGAAAAGTGTCTCTCCGGACAGCTGTTGCTGCCCTCACCCATGTTGCAGCAGCACTCCCAGGATCCTCACAGACCACCCACCAGCCTGTCATTTTATGATGACTTAGAGCCAAAAGGGTACTAGTCATGGCCCTGCAAAATTTTCCTGTTGGTTGCTGTTTGCAAAATAAGATGACCGTATTGCAGGCTTTGCCAGTTTAATTTATTGCCAATGACTGTGTGTGTGTGTGTGTGTGTGTGTGTGTGTGTGTGTGTGCGTGCGTGCACGCGCGCCCACGCCTGTCCTCACCACTCCCGGAATACTTTTCTTTGTTGCCGACGGACATCGTTTCCGTGTGCTCTCAGCGATAAGAAGCCAGGCACAAACTCGAGCGGTCTGTAACAAAGAGAAGAGTCCCTTATCTGCTTCGGGAGATGTGAATCATACACCCACTGGGTAAAACATTAACCTGCCCAACGTGCTGCTCCTGAGGTGCTTGCCGTAAAAGCAGTGTGTGGTCATGAAATGCCCATGTAGTCCGTCAATCATTACCCACTGCCAATCATGCCCATCTCCATTAGAACACTGTTTGAGTACATGTGTAAAGATTTTTACAATACTACAGTGATTCTTTCTTAGCAATACTGTGTAGTCCTATACAGTGATAATAGTTTCATTCTACTGTAAAGGTGTCACAACATATTGCTCCACAATTTGGTTCCTAGCTCTGCCCTATTAACATTCTGATTGGCCCAGTGAGCCACACAGCGCTGGAGAAGGTCGACAATTGTTCAGGGGGAGGAGGATATTTGAAAAGGAGCAATTCACAAAGTATCTTTCTTTATAGTGTGGCAGCGAGACCACAGCGCCCAGCCATGGGCTACAGCAATGGCAAAGCGGTCAGACTTGTCCGTAATCAGAGCTGTCCCCAAGCAGAAAGAAAGCTTTCTCAGAAACCTGCCTGAAACAGGGCACCGACAGCCACAAAGGAGCAGAGGGGGTATTCAGGAGGGAGGTGCAGAAAGGCACATGAGGGAGGCAAACAAAGAGTTAGAAAACAGTGCAAAAGGAGAGAGTGAACAGGAGAAACGGGAAAAGAGGATTTGAGCTGGCCATGGCAGGGGGCACTGTTAGATTACATGGGATGGGGGGCAGCATAGTAAAATAGTTAAGGTGCTATTTGAGTTCAAATCAGTAGGCCTCTGCTGTGGCATGCCCAGAGGACTCTGATGTTAATGTATTCCAAGGCTAGCATATTTATTTATTTATTTTTACCTATAATGGAGACTTGGACATTGGCTGGGCTTGGAACACTGACAGCACACTTTTGAGATTCCAGCGTCTGTTTGTGTACTTAATCTCAGTATCTGAGTGTTGAGGCATCTCTTTGAGGCTTTATCATCACAAATCCCCACCTTAATTGGTTAAAGGCACACCCTGCTTAAGATAGGCCATTTGCAGGGTGGGAGGATGACTGTTGTTCTAAAGACGCCCAGACCACCCTCCTGCCCTTCCATTCCCCAGTTAGAATTATATGCTTCTGTGGGTTCTTGTACACCTTGCTGACAGAAAACACAAAGCCAAGTATGTTCCAGTGTGTGACAGGTGGAAGGACCAGTGTCCTGTGGTCATTTTGAGTATTATCCTAATCACTGCAAGTATTACAGATATCTTAACAAGGTGTCTGTTTAATCCAACTGCAGTCAAAACTTGTCCTGTTACAGTACGTTGAAGAAGGCAACAGAGAAATCTCACAGTTATGAATAGCTGCTCTGTAGCCCCTCATTGCGCACACACACGCACACACACTTAATAATTTGACACCCTGAGCCACAGGTGAGCGAGCAAGGAACTTGGGGTCATGTTGCTGACACTCGATTACAAGAGTAATCCCAGAATTCTTTGCTGTTCTTAGTGTGTTCTCACAATAGGTCTGTTCTTTGTAAGGGTTAGGTGGAAGGCACACTTTTACCTAAAGTGGTCTAAATGTTGGTAGGTCTTTTTCAGCAATGTATGTGTGTGTGTGATCTATTACATGTATAAGCAAGGCTTAAAGTTGGTAGGCAAAGGTATCTTTGATTAAGATGAGAACAAGTAAGATTAGCAGTTTACAGGTACAGGTGTGTTTTGTGGCACACAAGCACAGCTGTACTGAAGTTGGTGCTATATCTTCTGGGTGTGAATAGGGAACATTTGGAAGCATTCTGCCTATTGCTGTAGTCATTCCAAAAATAAAATATAATAGCTTATCAAAGACTATTTTAGTTCCTCTACATTCTTGAAAACCATTTCTGGGTCTTGACCAAAATGAATTGGCTATACTAATACAGCAACGTACAGTGGAAAAAAATTTTCGATCTTGAACTGTGCCACCACATGGAATAGGAAACCAGGTGAAAATGAATGGGTGCTGCACGTCCTCAGTGTGCTTCCACATCTGACTGTGTGTTCTTTTTTTCTGGGACACAGTAGCTTGGGTAATGTAAAGGTCTTATTATGAACTACATTGTGTTCCGTTTTCTTACTGTGCATTCAAACTGAACCGGTGTGTCTTTAAAGGAAAGTAGAAACCCCTTAAATGACATTGTTCTCCCGTACAGTAAAGAGCCAGTGAATATGGCTGAATTTAGCATACAGAGCAGGTTGGAGAAGTTTCTTTGGAACTCTTAGCCACGGTGAGGTTATCCTGTTGGGTGACAAGTGTGATTTTAAAGGCTGGATAATTAGGCAGACTCAGGGGATGCCATTCAAAGCTAGGGCTGGGGGTAGGGAGGACAGACAGCTGGTGGATGTTGTGAAGTTAATCTTACCAGAGTCAGCCCTCAACAAAGGGGATGGTGGAGGGCCAGGTGCTGTTATTGAGTTTTTGACTGTCTCACACGGGGAGCAGCGAATGGCGGCTGGTTCCCTGGGGCTCACTGTGGCATGCACAACGCTGTAGAACATACGCCCCACTTTATCTATGTTTCCCCAGACTAACAGGAACAAAGGCAGTGATGAGCCCTACTGCTACTCAGAAGCCAGGCTCTCTTTCATAGCTCTCAGGCTTGGATTAAGGACAAAACTGTCTCACTTTGGGTCCCATACCACTACAGCATGAATACGTCTGCCTCTATTAGTATTTAGAAAATGAGCATGAAAACCCTGGCTTGTCTTTCAAGCCCTACCATTATTGCATTAATAAGGCCAGGTTTCTGTGCTTATAGAAGGTGGCTGATATTTGTGGCCTCAATGTTACCAGTTTGCCAAGCAATATCACAGACATGATGCTACATATGCAATTGCCTATATGTGTCTGTGGTCATGACCTGGTGAAAGGACTTCCTATTGGTTAAGCTAGGATTGCATCTCATCCACTTTGTTTGTTTGTGTGGCTTCTCTGCAGATTTGCCAATAATACCCTAAGAACAGGTTCTGAGGAAAGCAGAAGCCTGTAATGGCATGGTATGATCATGAGTGAGGGTCAGCCTCATCGTTGCCATCCAATGGGCATAATAGGGCTGGTTGAAGAACAGATCTGATTTGGTCTTTGTCTTTTTGAATGTAATCAAAGACTCTTCCTTTTATCGACTTTGTGACAAGCTTGGCTGGTGTCCTCAACCTTGTGCCCTGCTGGGAACCAAAAGCACGTCACATTGTTGCTGTGGTTGACATGTGAAATGCATTACCAGAGGTACGTTCTCAGGCTCTTTAGGGTCGGGTGAAACATGGCTCCCAGGCTCCTTTGCAGGAAGTGACTTTGACCCCTTCTCCGTCTTATTCATTTTCTCATGGATTTTGTGGCTTTTCCCCGTCATTTGCACCACGTAATCATAAACACTAGTCACACTGGGGTCCATGGATACAGGTAGCGGTACATGTAGTTGGTACGTGTAAATGTGCAGGCTATAAACACAGTCATACAACTGATGAATGCCATTAACTCTTCATTACTTTAGTGCTCACTCAAGTGGTGATTTACATGCAGTCCCATTTTTAAAAAGCGGGAGGTCTTGTCCTGCTCATTACCATCAGCCAGCCAGGTCTTAGGTACTTTCACTCCACCCCTAAGGACTACTAGGCAGAAACTTGGAATATGAGGAAACATTTGATTGTAATTACCCACCACAGCCTGGGATCTTCCCTGGCCAGCCCGTGGGAGATGCCTGCCCTGTTTATTTGGAAAGTGGAACATTTTTCCATGATTTCCTTTTCCCTTTTTTGGTTTCTTTGTTGTGGTGTGGGCTGCGTTCTAGCTGGGTGGTTTAGGGAAAGCTTGAGGAAGTGATATGTTTTATACATAATTGATATACAATGGAGAAGATAGAAATAACACAGCCATTCTTTGATGGCAATTTAAGCCAAGAACAACCTTCTGCTGTGAACTGTTGAGGATCATTAGCAAAACCCTGCCTGATCAATGAAAGTGTCTTCTGTTATCCTTCATAAGCCTCATACATAATGCATAATGCACTGGAACCAAGATGTGTGTAGCTGACCAGGGATGGAAAGAGGAGGCAGTGGAAATGAGAGCAAGGACAACATGATGAACAAGAAGAAACAAGAGTATAACTGTTATGCAGAGTGAGGGAATTGTGTTTCTGTTGCTTGAAAGAGACTGTCGTGTTTTCAATAGGGCGTTGGTTATATTGCGTGTGAGATCTGAGCAGTGCCCAGATGAACAAGCCCAGCACCCTCAGGCTGACCCACAAAGCGAGCCACAGCTATCCTTAGTGTGGCTTGTGCAAGTCCTGTGGGATGGTGGTCTCTTCGTCTCTGTCTTCCTGGAGGTCAGTTCCAGGTCAGGCACTTGGGCTTGTTTCCCAGAAGTGCCCAGAAGCTTGCCTTGAAAAGGTCTTCCATCCTAAAACATGTGGAATGTGGTAAGTGAGCTGGAGTTGTTTTTCAGTGGTTTCTCAGACGTTTCTTCCACCATGTTGCCTAGATTGGATTATGTTGGAGAAGGACCCTCACTTTTTTGTCAGTGTACACCGTCAGTGCAGTGATCACTGTCTGTCAAGCACAGCTAGTGAATCTCACTTTTTCAAGGAATTTCTCTGCTTGCTTTTGCATCAGAAACACTGTTTCTGTTCTCCCATGTTAGACGCATTTTACAGTAAGGGTTTTCTGGTCTTTGTGCTCATGTAGTTAACATTCATGCCATGGGTGAGCACCACATATCCCCCAGTGGGGATTTCAGTGCCTCTATTGTCTCTTAGGGACCATTGTTAGTGAATGGAGGCTGTGGGTTATGAAGAAAAAAGGACTACACCGTCATATAACCCTCAGGAAACTTCTTCATTTCAGTTCTTTTTCACTCCACCAGGAATGAAGGTTACAATTAAGTGCAACAGGGAAAAAAACTGACTTTTTTAAGAGTTCTAAGTGTCCTTACCAAACCCCCTCCACTCCCAGACCCTGGGCTGCCGTTGCTAGGACAACAGCTGAAGCCTGTCGGTTGGTGAGAGACCAGGGCCTGAGAGCTTGTGTGTTTGGTACACTGCACCCCCCCTCACACAATGGCCTTCTGATTACTTTAGCTCTTTTATTTGGGGCCTCAAAACCTTTCCAGCCCCCACTCTGGTTTCTTTGGGGTACAGGGGGAGACGAACTCTCATGAAGCCACGCGGGGGAGGCCGGGCCCAGCAATGGGCTTTTCTCTTTCCCACTCTGACTGACTTCATTAAGAAGACAAGTTCTTCTCTTCTGACACAGGGTTCAGAAGCACATGTCAGCCATCGAATATCAAGTCTCAAATTTATGAGCAGCTGAGTTGGCTGTAGGAAATATGGGAAAGTGCAAAGTATCTATGTGACACATTTTGTCATTTCTGATGCGGTTTCATCAGGGGCATGGGTGGTGTTCATGTTAAGTTGACCCCAAAATCACTGTCATGTAGCCATAAAGGGAAAAGCCACACTATGCAATTGGAAGAAGAGGACATCATCCCATAGTTCAGGCCTCCTACAGCCTATTTGAGCTTACTGATGTGTTTCGACCTCTAGCTTTCAGGGGATGTGACAGATGACCTCTAAGTTGCTTATGTGACTTATTCTGTATAAGGACAGGGTAGCGTTACCTGCTGCGTGACCCTGAGGAGGAAAGCGGGGATTAGTTTACACAGTTGTGAATGGAGTGTGGAGACTTATACACATTAATCATACCATTGGTGTCTTTCTGTATCTCGCATTCAGTGCTTACAATGATTGTTGCACATCACTAAGCCTCTATAGCTCAGACAGATTCAGGCTTTGGAATTTTGTTGTTGTTCTGGAATTCTCTCGACACTCCGGACAAGCTTGGCTGGCTTAAGTTCAGGAAACACCATGGAAGCAGACCTCCAGAAGCTCACGTGTAGGATTGTTGTCTGTTCGATCTGTCTCCTGGCAGCCACAGACATGAGTAATTGTCTACACATCTGCCATCAGACCTGCAAAATAAAGCACAGGCCACCAATATCTCAAGATTGACATACAATGTTCGGAATCTGTATGAGAAGTACCTTTATTGGACTACATTAACTGCTGGTGTCAGTGAATTGTAGATGAAATTCCAAGGGTAATGCTGTTGAGATGAAGCCATACAGCTCCAGCTTTCCCTCTGTCTTGAAGAATGGCACTATTGTTAGCCCCCCTGTTTCCTCCATCTTTTGGGCAATAGCAGCCAGACAGCTCCAGCCCTGTTGACAGATGCAGACAGATGTTTTGCTGCAGCTGCTGGAGACTGTCTGCTCTGTTGTGACACATGAGGTTTACTATCAACCCGCTCCCCCTCCCACCTTCTTGTTTGCACCGGCTCTTGTTTCTTTCGCTCTTTGGGCTCCATACTAATTTGTGACTCTCCTTGTTTATTCCAATGATGTCAGCTACCTTCTGTCTTGCTAAGCTCACCTGCTGTCTGGCATGGCTCAAACCTGGTATCGGGGTTCACTGTTTAAAGGTAGCTTTTTTTTTTACAAAGCACTAAAAGGAGACTCCAAGCTCATCATGCACCCCCACCGAACACCCCCAACCGAACAGTCTGCTCTTGCTCCACTGAAACGGCTCAAGCCGTGTGCAGTGGGAACTCTATGGTAGCCATAGCCAAGAAAGTGACAAAAGAATGTGTTTTGGCTACATTGCTGTGTGTGTTTTTAAAGCAGCACAAAAGATCTTTTCCAGTGGGTGAGAGGAGCAGGCCGGTGTTCCTTAAAGGGGTACTGTGTCTGCTTTAGAGACAGCAATGAAACTCAGTTTTTAAAATAAATGAAACCAGAAACATCTACAAGTATGTACAAGCACTGAAGCACCTGCGCTAGAAAGATTCAGAACCAGAGTTGGTATCTGCTGCAGTTCAGGTGAGATGCTATCAGGCCTTATTTGAGTATATATGTGTGTCAATATATAGTTAGTTTGATTGTTTAAACCTGTAATTGTCAATTATAATATACAGTTTATTGCCATGAAGCTAGTCTTCCTTAGATTATGTCTACCCTTTCAAACAGTTTTGTCATAATTAGCGTTCGCTACATGCACTAGCAGGGTCAGAGGTCTGGGAGTATGGCTTTACCTCAGTGGGTTAAATGTAAATTATGTAACTCACTCAAAGACATTGAAGTGTAACTTGGATCCAACCAGACATTTTAAATTCAAGTGCACCAAATAAAAAAAACACCTTGACATGCTTCTAACGTGATCTGATTATGTATGTACGTCCTGACAAATGTACACATTCATTGTTTTATTGGCTCATAAGTAGTCCAGTTTGCCAGAGAATCACACAGAGCTGTAGATTGCAAACTCCAGAAGAGGGACAGTACAGGACTTGTGTGTCTGCTTTGTATTTAACCCCAGCCCCTAAGACCTTAGCCTGCCATCGGGTACCCCCCCCTCACCCACCCACCTTTGTGCTGCACCACTGAGTGAACCTCGAGATTCCAGACATAGTTAATTTGCTTCTAAATAAACCTAGCCAAGCCATGACAAATAGCCAAGGGGACAAGGAGGGAGGGGGCCCCTTTTCTTCCGTATGATTGGTAGGATGTCAGGGCTGTTCATTCGTCTGTGATGTTTCCATGGCAATGGGGATCTGAGTGTTTTCAGAGCAGGAGACTGGGGATTACAGGAAATATGACATTCTCCAACCACCAAACCTCCCTTTCCACAAACACTCAGTCTGACTGATATTATCATCACAATCAGAGTGGTGACTTTTGACACCTGACCTTTTAACATATGAGGGGGTTGGAGGAAGAGGTGGCTTTACACAGGTGTGGTTTAGCAGCCGCATAAGTCACCAGGGTGACTAAAGAAACCAGATTTCTCATCGTCTCTTTGTGTTTTGCATATACGGCTACAACTACAAAAACTCTTCACTCAGTTTGTAGTGCCAGATGTCACACGTCTGTGTGTGTGTGTGTGTGTGTGTGTGTGTGTGTGTGTGTGTGTGAGAGAGACAGAGAGGGAAAGAGAGTACCAGAGAGAAAGCAAGAAAGACAGATTAAGTTGTCTTCTACCTGTGCTGTCTGTTTCATTATGGATGAAAAAATTTACAAAATGAGGTTTTTTTCAAGGTAGTTTTTCTGCCTGTTGAGAAATATTTGTTCTTCCTTAATGCATATTTTTAAATCCAAAAAAGTAAGCTGCTATGTTATAAGAACTGTCACATTTTAGTATTGGGTCCTGTCATGCAGCCTTTACAGACAACTAAAGCTTACTATCTGAGAGTAGTTTGGCTGAAATCCAGTAAAGTCCCGGTTTATCACCCACAAGCCTCTGGAACCGACAGAGAAGAACCTTTGAGAGGACTTGGCTGACCTGTCGCGTTTGTGGGGGGGGGGCAAAAGCCCAGAGGCTGAGGTAGTCCCTCCTCCCCCAAGGCATGGAGTTCAAATCTGACACGGGTCTGGTACCATCCCCACGCCCCTGTCATCAGTCGGCCTCCCAGAGCCTTTTTGAAGTTTGAGCCTCTTCGTTTGGCTGGCTCTCTTTGTGTGGGTGTAAAGGTATCTCCTCCAGAAGTCCTTCATTCAGACTGCTCACCCCTGGAGTTTGCCCAGGGAAACCCCCTCTGCATGCTAATGCTTCTGTTTCCTGCTGTCCTCTGTGAAATGAAGTCAGCCTTGTGGAGACGACTGCTCACCCAGTGAGATCTAACCAGGGGATTTGGGGGCTCTTTCAAGTGTGACTTTAGAGCATTGTGTCAACGCTCTGTCTACTGTCACAAAAGCCGTGGTGTTGTCTCTTTCCTGGCCTTTAATTCAGTTGGAACATTTACAACGACTGAGCCGTACTTTAAAGATCTTGTAGTAAGTTAGTGATGTCCCAGGCTCAGAGTTCTGGATGATTCTGTGAACCATGCCACAGATGGGAGGCTCTCTTGAGGTTTCAGTTAGGGAAAGAAGCGTATCTCAACCACACTCACAAGAAATGAAGAGCAGAGGGGGAAAGAGAAGGAGTAATGAGTGAAGAATGTGAGCTGGCGTCGATTGGGACTGAGGTTTTACAGTTGGGTTGGGGGGGGGGTCTGCCTCAGTTTAGGAAAAGGGGGAAGCTAAGGTGGAGGCGTTCACTGAGCATGAGGTTGCCGCCTCATTGGGTCCAACAATCTTGGCTTCAATATTTGTGCAAACGAATCCACTACAGCATAATAATTGACTAACTCCCACACCGTGATTAACATGGCCTTCTGTCTCCCTGGAGAACAGCGTAAGAGTTCAAGTTCTGACTCCCAGCTGAAGCTGTAAGGTTTTGTGGGGGACCAGTTTGCCCTTAGCCAGACCAAGCAGGGAAGTCAGCTCTACTCATATACTGCTGCCTACTGTTTCATATCTCAGCTCTGACATGACTACAGGAGGGTCATTTCAGTGTTTTGCCCCTCCCTGCAGGTGTCGATCTGGCTTCATTGGACCCCTGTGTCAGTATTCAGACCCGTGCAACCGCTCCCCCTGTCTCAATGGAGCTGCCTGCAAGAGCCAGGTTGTCAATGGAGTTGCCCAGTACACATGCGTGTGTCAAAGAGGATTCCGAGGTACTTAGCATATTCCTGTGTGTTTGTGTGTGTGTGTGTGTGTGTGTGTTTGCGAAAACGTACCATATGATTCCATATTTGAGATGTCTGTCCTCTGCATCTTCCTATGTCCACTTATGTTGTATATTGCCTGTAACCTGTCCAATATGTAAACCCCACCCATTACAGGTCGGGACTGCTCCCAGATAGACCTCTGTGCCACCAGTCCTTGTGCCAATGGCGCCCGCTGCGTCAACTGGAACAACCGCTATAACTGCTCATGCCCACCAGGCTTCCAGGGGAAGAACTGTCGCAACGACATCGACGAGTGCGCTCGCCCGGGTGTGTGCCTTCACGGGGGTGTGTGCGTGAACACACCCGGTTCCTACCGGTGCCAGTGTCAGGCTGGGTACAGCGGACGCTCCTGTGAGGTTTCCACCTTGCCCTGTTCACCATCTCAGTGCCTCAATGGAGGAACCTGCCGTCCAACAGGAAAGCTGAGCTACGAGTGCACCTGCCTGCCAGGTATGAGCCTCGTGCACATTCAAACAGTTTACATGCGTACTCAAAATTCATCATGCACATAGTACTGTTGACGCAAGAGTAATCACTGCAAATCTGGTGAGAACGACTCTGTCGTCCTGCGCTTCACTTCCGGTCTGCTATTAATAACACACCAGGGGAGCCTTAACTTCATGGGGGGCCTTCTATATAAACAGTAGGAGTTTACTTTATATCCCCTCGCTCACTCGTCTCCAGTGGACAGACAGGAAATGAATTTCACTGGATGGGAAGTCATTGAAAACACTAGGAATTTTTTTTAAACAAGCACACACCACGGGGAGCACTTGAGTGGTGATCCCTCTGACCTGTCACACTCAGTGTGGGAAAAACCTTTTAAATACCTAAACACCCCCATTCATACATGTAACTCTGCATTTTTCACATGGTGCACAGTGACGCAAAGCATGGGACCGGTATTCGGGCATATAGCAAAGAGACAGTGCATAAGTCCTAGTCCTGTATGTCCATCGATACTGTCTCTGTCTTCCCCATAATTGCCAGCCCTTTCTTCACCTTGCACCTTTTGTCTGCACTGTGCTCCTCAGGGTTTGAAGGGCAGAATTGCGAGGTGAACGTGGACGACTGTCCAGGCCACAAGTGCATGAATGGTGGCATTTGCGTTGACGGCGTCAACACCTACAACTGCCAGTGCCTTCCTGAGTGGACAGGTGAGGGCGCTGTCAGACAATGCTGTGAGCGAGAGCCATGTGGTTTGCACCAGCTTTTGTGCCAGGAGATGCCTGACTTGTGTGTGTGCGTGTGTGTGTGTGTCTGTGTGCGTGTGTGTGCGTTTGCAGGTCAGTACTGTGCCGAGGATGTGAATGAATGCCTCATGCAGCCCAACGCCTGCCACAATGGCGGCACGTGTTTCAACACCATCGGTGGACACACATGCGTGTGCGTGAACGGCTGGACAGGTGATGACTGCAGCGAGAACATCGACGACTGCGCCACTGCTGTCTGTTTCAACGGGGCCACATGCCACGATCGTGTTGCTTCATTCTTCTGCGAGTGCCCTGTGGGCAAGACAGGTAACTGTCTGTTCTTAGAACAGGGACACCTGGAGCAACAGCATGTGGTTGTTCTTCCACTTATGGCTGAAGGCCATAGCTGACTCAACAATACACAGTCACACCTGAATTGCTGATACACCTGTCTAAATTTACAGTCACCTTTGGGACCTGAAGTATTGGACAGGAATAAGACCAGGCGTCTAACCAAGAGTTGTTTTACTCCTCAGGTCTTCTGTGCCACCTGGATGATGCCTGTGTGAGCAATCCTTGCAATGAGGGTGCCGTGTGCGACACCAACCCCCTCAATGGGCGTGCAATCTGCACATGCCCTGCTGGCTTTGTGGGTGGAGCCTGCAACCAGGACATGGATGAGTGTTCCATTGGTACATGAGAACATTTCTGCTTGTCTGCTTGATTGTGTGCGTGCGTGTGTGCGTGCATGTGTGCGTGTGTCACTGTGACTCTCCACATGCATGTCTTGACTATAAACCATGCTGGCACCTCCCCCTAGGTGCCAACCCCTGTGAGCACTTTGGGAAGTGTGTGAACACAGAAGGGTCATTTCTGTGCCAGTGTGGTCGTGGCTACACTGGCCCACGGTGCGAGATTGATATCAACGAGTGCCTGTCCATGCCCTGCCAGAATGATGCCACCTGCCTGGACCGCATAGGCGAATTCACCTGCATATGCATGCCAGGTAAATACTGCACCAACTTTTCTAAACATCTTAATGAACATGGTTTAGATCTAGCCACATCTAGCCATGTACGAACGGGAGGATGAAGGACATTTGATCTAAAGTACATGGGCTGCTTATGTTTCAGCCCTTCCATAGTAGTTTGTAAGATGCAGTTACAGTTTGAAGTCTTTACTGAAGTTTTTTATAGGACACAATTTAAAGAAACATACAGTCCAAGCAAAAGGAGTACAACAGATTCTTAGGTCAGAATATACAAGAAGAAGCTTTAAACTGCAAAAAACAAGTAATAATCGAAGAGGAACCGACAAGTTCAAGCCCCATATCATGTCCAAAGTATAAGAAAAGGTCTTGGTCTGTGCGTGTTCCAACCATGGCATACACTTGGCGTGGGGTCGTTGGAGGGAGACAGAAGAGAGACGAATGGGGCCGGGGGGGTGTTTGTATGTGTGTGTGGTGGGGGGGTTCACGGGGAGAGACCTGCACTGAATGTTAATGAGTGTGGGAATAACTCCAAGGACAAAAGGGGTCCTCTGTGTCCGCCCCTCTCTCACACAGCAAGTCTGCCGGCCTCTCCCCTTCTCCTTCGGGGCCCTCGTTCTCCTAACTCACACACGCTCTTGTCTCATATTCATATTACCCATGGATACAGTCGCACTATGTGCTGAGTCAGTGCAGGTATTACAGTGAACAAAACCAGTAGACCTCCGGCTGCAGGTTCCTTAATCAATATGCTGTTACAGCCCTTAAGATATGCACTGTACTTCTATGTGATGACTCCTTTGCTTTTGTGTCCATTATGTGCTTTAGTGCAAAAACACAAACTGCTGCCTAATGTTTGAGGTGTTCCAATCTTGTTAAAACAAGATCCCTTTTACATCACACGTCCAATGATTTTGCCAGGGTACATGGGTACCTACTGCGAGGTGGACGTGGACGAGTGTGAGAGCAATCCGTGTGTCAACGACGGCATCTGCAGAGACATGGTCAACGGCTTCACCTGCACCTGTCAGCCAGGTATGGATAGCCATGTTCTACTCATGCCTTCAGCCGCAGACAAGTTCTTTGTCGATATGAGCCATGACTGTCCTTGTCCTGTCTACAGCCGTACTAGGGCAACCAGCACATAACTGGCTGGCCCATGAGGCCGTCTATCTGCATGCCTGAACAAAGACACTATTGTGTTCTACTTGCCTGCGTTCCCCCACCACCCCCTATATCCCCTTGTCAGCCACAACTCAGGAGAAGAAACGATAGATCTACCATCACCCCCTATTCCATTGCCCTTCCCAAAGAGCCAAGGAACAGCAGCCTGGCTAATGAGATTCTTTTCCAGCTCCACAATTTACATCTGGGACAGACAGAACCCGTCCCCCCTTTCCATTGCCCCCCATCTAGCTATTGATCCTGCAGAGCCAGTGCAGGGTTGGTGTTGCCCCAGGAGACAGAATAAACAATCACTCTGTCCTCCCTCCAAGCCCCTGCACATCATCTTCTACGAAATGTCAACAAAAACCTCAGTTTAACTCACCACTTAATCTAACGAAGGATCTTCTCGAAATTCACTCATAATGCTGTCAATAGTTCAGATTATGTCCTACTGCAGAAGCGCCACACTACATTCATTAAAAATATTTCAGAATATGTTCGATGTAGACATTCCAGGACACTTCGCAGCACAGATATTCTGAAAACTTCCGAGCACAGACATTCCAAAGCACTCCTCAGCACAGACTATAACAGAATATAACTTTCATCTGAAACTTTAGTCCACAACCAATTATCTGTTTTCCTTGTTGTGATGATGTGATGTAAAAACATATTGACTTACCCACTAACATACAGCATATGCGTGCATGCTGTAGGCTTCACTGGTGCCATGTGTCAGATTGACATCGATGAGTGTGCCAGCACTCCCTGCAAGAATGGTGCCAAGTGTTATGACCGACCCAATGGTTACGAATGCCGCTGTGCTGAAGGTAAGGATTGACCCATGTGTGTTCCTGCTCTTTGCATAGCTGACATTGCCCTCTACAGGAGGCAGTGTAGAGCCCACATACCTGTCTCAGTAGGATTAGGAGTTGGGTGATGAAACACGGTGTGGTCCAGAGGTCAGGCAGCACTTTCTGGCTATCTATGTTCTGAAAGCCACCATTCAAATGAAGGTTGGGGAGGTGGCCTGACAAATAACTCAGTCAGATCCCACCCCAAGGACCCTGACATCTCAGAGGGTCTCCATGGCAATGCAGCTGCACTGGGTGGCTCTACAGGTCATCGTTCTGACATCTGTTCATCTGTCACAAACAATACAGATCAGAGCCATAAGCCAGCTGGCCGTACTTAGATCGTGTTAAATTAACATAAGTCCGTAAGTCCATATATACTCACCCCATCTGTATGCTAAGCTAATGCAGTTGTTCTCGTTTAAATCATGGTGTCCACATCCAAATAATACTTTTTTGAGAACAATAACACAGCTGTTCTTTATGTATTACATTAATGTACGTCCATTTACCATCAACTCTTTGTAGGAATGACAACATACATTCTTGTTTATACACTGATAAATTAACACTTTCCTATACCAGATTTTTTGTGTCAGAGCCACAACGTAACAGTTCTTGTTTATGTTAGTTTACATTAACACACTACCATATACTATAAGCTCATGTGTCAGAATTGTAACATGTTTATTCTTGTTCACTGTATTAAATGAACTTACACCCGTGTAACTATCATCTTATCTGTGTCAAAACCATAACACATCTGGCCTTGTTTAGATCAGATTTATTTAGCTGTTGTTAGGATATCAAAGTGAAACTGACTCATGCAAATGCAGTCACTGAAAGCTGCTTGTGCATGTGTGTGTGCAGACTAGAGAGAGGAGGAGGGTAGTGTGTGAAATGTGCGTTTTCGGGCTGTCTTGCCCTCACAGGAGGGCCATCTGCCCTAGCAGCCCTCGGACTGTTTAGTATTCCGCCCACCTCAGTCCCCCTCCACCAAGGCTGTCCGTTGGAGGGGCCCGACTGCAGTGCATTGTGCCCGCACGGGAAAGCTGACAAAGGCAGGCTTGTGTGAGCCTCCATTAAAGTGGAGGCCGTCAGCAAAGTCCACCCCCACCACAGGCTCCGCCCCCTCAGGGGCCACAGGTCCCGCCCAACTCCATGGATTGCTGGTAGTCATAGTGAAGCCATGGAAACTGCGATCTGGGACTCCAACTTCGGACCCATTCTCTCCATGAACAGAGAGGACAAAAGAGTTGTGGAAAAAATGGAGAACTCGATTCCTGGGTGCAGTTTTTTAAACAAATGTGAAACTTCAGCTGGATGAAGGTAGAATGAGAAATTAACTGATATGTGACTGACATTATTATGGACCGGCCAGTTCTTCTCTTTGAGGTCACTGCAGAGTAGGAAAAGCAGCACACTAATGGGAGTTTCACTACACACTCTTCTCCTCTACACACACACACACATACAGACAATAGATAGTGCCCCTTCCACTGACACGTATCATTACCCAAGGTTTAACATTCCATATGCCAGGATGATTGAAAGTCATACTCAGTCACTCTTCTTCTGTTCTGACAGGCTTTGAAGGGGCCCTGTGTGAGAGTAATATTGATAACTGTAAGCCAGACCCATGCCACCATGGCACCTGTGTGGATGGCATCGCCAGCTACACCTGCAACTGTGAGCCTGGCTACACCGGTTACCGCTGCGAGAACCAGCTCAATGAGTGCCACAGCAACCCCTGCCAGAACGGCGGGAAGTGTGTGGACCTGGTCAACAAGTACATCTGCCAGTGCCGGCACGGGACATCCGGTGAGAACACTTGGGCCTGTTAGCCACGACCCCGCATAGCGCTGCTCACTGGAATTCCCCACTATCCCAGCCTTATTGCCTGGTGTCCTCCCTGCACTTAATCCGGTTTGACATTACAACGCTGCAGCCCCTTAGCTGACTTTCTGGCTAAGGCGGACCAGTCGATGTGTAATTGGCTAGCGGTCTGCATGTTACTGGATGACATCACTGATGGGGGCTCCTGTCTTTCCACAGGCACCAACTGCGAGGTCAACTTTGATGACTGCGCCAGTAATCCCTGTGACTACGGCATATGCAAGGATGGCATCAACCGCTACGACTGTGTATGCAAACCAGGCTTCACTGGTGAGTTCCAGTTTTCACTCAGCCTTTACAGGTGACTGGCTGACCGTTCCACATTCGGCCTGCTCAGCACTGCCCTCCTCTTTCCCCTCCTCCAGGGCCTTTGTGTAAGGTTGAGATAGATGAATGTGCTTCAAACCCGTGCCGAAATGGTGGCACATGTGTGGATGAGGAGAATGGGTTCCACTGCCAGTGTCCTGAGGGCTTCCATGACCCGTTCTGTTACTCTGAGGTGGATGAGTGCAGCAGTGCTCCCTGCATCCACGGTTCTTGTCGGGATGACCTGAATGGGTGAGTCTGCTGTGTGCCCCATTTCCTAAACCTTAGCATGTTTTGTACCATGGGCTGCCAGGGTGATTTCAGCATTGTGTTCATTTCAGCACATTACGTGCCTCCTTCCATTGTTCTCTGGTCTGCATGATAATTTAGTTATGATGCAATGGTTATGATGTTTTATTGCAGCATAGATGAAACTGCGAGCTTGTCAACTGATGAATGTTACACTAGTCTCACCTGTGCCCCACCCCATCCCATCCTGCAGGTACAGATGTGACTGCGAGCCTGGCTGGGTGGGCAAGAACTGCGATGTGGATCGTAATGACTGCCAGTCAAGCCCGTGCCAGCACGGGGGCACTTGTATCGACCACCTCAATGGCTTTACGTGCAAGTGCCAGCCAGGCTTTCGAGGTGAGCATGGCATGTTGGCGAGCTCACTGTACAAAATTAAACCTGAACGTTAAATGTTTTTTGGGATGATTATGGCCTTTGTGGCCATTGCACATAGTGAATATTCCAGTCTCAAATTAGTCCATAGGGGCTGTGTGCCTGTAAATAATCACTGAAGCGCAAACTGCCCCCTAGTGGCACCTTTACTTTTTGCACCATCAGTGCTGATGTTATATCATGGCCTGGGCTAAGTGTCCCTCTTCTTCCTTTCCTGTGCTCCCAGGTCCCCTTTGCCAAGTGAACATTAATGAGTGCGCATCCAATCCATGCCTGAACAAGGGCACATGCGTGGATGGAGTAGCCAGTTTCACCTGCCGGTGTGAGCTGCCCTACAGCGGGCCCACCTGCTCTGACATACTGACACCTTGCTCTCCGAGCCCATGTGAAAACCAGGGTATCTGCAACCACACTCCTGACTATCTGGGCTATCAATGCACATGTCAGCCAGGATGGCAAGGTAATTATTTAAAAGTATTACATACATTAAAGGGTTGTAATATATAATCAGATTACAATGATTTATTGTCATATACAGAAATAATTGCACAGCTTGTTTGCAAAATTCAGCTGACTCAACCTGCGCTGATATTTTGACAAATGTAATTTTTTCTGCTGCACTCTGTCTCCCCCTAAAGGTCACCAGTGTAATATCGACATCAATGAGTGCACCTCCAGCCCCTGTAAGAACAGGGGCACCTGCACAAACACTCTGGGGAGCTACATTTGCACCTGCCGTCCAGGATTCACCGGGGCCAACTGTGAGACTGACATTAATGACTGTTTGCCTAGTGAGTACATGACCCTTTCACTTATACCTGCCCGTCTACCTGACAGTTGTGCACCAGGACTATCCTCGCTTGTCCATCACTTTTCTGTAAACGCTGACAGCCACTCTCACTCTGCCATTTCCCCGTCAGACCCATGTCTCAGTGGCGGCTCCTGCACCGACGGCATCAACTCATTCCGCTGCAGCTGCCTGCCAGGTTTCACTGGGCCGCGCTGCGCCGTGGAGGCAGACGAATGCCTAAGCTCCCCCTGCCTGAACGGAGCCACATGCACGGACTACGTCAACAGCTACACCTGCACCTGTAAGCCCGGCTTCACCGGGATACACTGCGAGACCAACATCCCAGACTGTACGGAGAGGTAGGTGCACTTTCTTCAAGCATGACTATATCTACCTATGGATGATTTTCCTTTTTTGGCTTCTTCTGTAATGGGTTAAATTCAATCAGACATGAAGGCGAAAAGCTGCATATCTAATAAAACGTTAGAAGATTGTACTGTCGTTAGTGATGTGAACCTTCTCCTCTGTGAACGGCTATAGTTCCTGCTTCAATGGCGGTACTTGCACGGATAAGGTCAATGGCTACTCCTGCACCTGCCGTTCTGGCTTCACGGGATCCAACTGCCAGTATGAGATCAACGAGTGTGACACACGGCCCTGCCTGAATGGAGGAGTCTGTCATGACGGAGTGGAGGCTTTCCACTGCACCTGCCCCAAGGGCTACACAGGCAACCGTTGTCAGGTTAGTTATATCTCATGGGTGCATGCTGGCATGTAGGTATTTCTTGGTTTAGCCTACACTATTACTACATGCTGTAGTTTTTTTTAGTAGATAGTCTAGGTTGTGGCAATAATTATGGGTGAGAATGTAATAACTACCCTCTGCCTGTAGGTGGCAGTAGACTGGTGCCGACTGTCTTCTCCCTGCAAGAACGGGGGCCGATGTCGTCAACAGGATGCCTCTTTCACATGTGAATGCGTTGGGGGTTGGTCAGGACGCTACTGCGACATTCCCAGTGTTTCCTGTGAAGTGGCTGCGTCAAACAGAGGTGTGTTGGCTCATCCACAAGGCCATGCCTCTGACTGCGCATGCTGACTGTGAACTTTGCAGGCCATGCTTGTGGGTGAAGTTAAGCTCCTCCTCCACCTCCTCTCCCAGGTATAAGGATCGATCAGCTTTGCTACCATGGCGGTCACTGCGTGAACACGGGCAACACACACTACTGCAAGTGCCCAACAGACTACACAGGCAGCTACTGCGAGAGCCAAGTCGACCACTGCGAGGACAAGCCCTGCCGCAATGGCGCCACCTGCAGGGCCTATGTGGGAGGGTACACTTGCGAGGTGAGTTTCTCTGTGAAAACATATGAATTTTCTACTGCGGTGTTCTTTGTAAAGCATGATGTACTGTTTGAGCTCCTAGGAAAAAACATGATCACAGGTATGTGCTGTATTAACTGAGGTTCTTTTCTACCAGTGTATGCCAGGCTACCAGGGAATGGACTGCGAGGTTGAAATAAATGAATGCCAGTCTCATCCATGCCAAAATGGGGGTTCCTGCATTGACCTGGTTGGCCGATACATCTGTTCCTGCCCACCTGGCACCCTGGGTATGGAGCTGATATACTTGAGCAAGAAAAAAATTAGTTTTTGCTGCCATCAAGCCAAAATTTTTTTATTTATACCTGATACATCTTTCAGGGGTTCTCTGTGAGATAAATGAAGATGATTGCAGTCCCTTGCCAAGACTCCGGGGGGCACCTAAGTGCCTTAACAATGGAACGTGTGTTGATCGAGTTGGGGGTTACCGGTGCAACTGTCCCCCTGGGTTCACGGGTGAGCGCTGTGAGGGGGATATCAACGAATGCCGGTCCAATCCCTGCAGTCCAACCAACAGTCTGGACTGCATCCAACTTCCTAATGACTACCAGTGTGTGTGCAAACCTGGCTTCACAGGTGAGAGACTGTGTACGTCTGTCTGCATGCTTTCTATATATACTGCTCAAAAAAATTTAAGGAACACTTTTTAATCAGACTATAGCATCAAGTCAATTAAACTTCTGGGAT
>JABJVR010000038.1:5998447-6048318 GCA_025773905.1 Chitala chitala | reverse complement strand
TATGAATTGCTTTATGGTTTAACGAGCAGTCTGCGAGCTGCTCGGGACAGGACTTACCGTGACAGCTCCAACTTTGTTACGTGGAAGGATAACGCCCCCCCACACGGATTTGGAAACTGCCGAACTGAGTGTAAGAAAACCATTCAGAACGGAGACACAAACACGACAGCATCTTAACGTGGAGTCGGGACAGCCCCGCTTCTGCAAAGTGTGATCTTGTTGGATCTATTTATTGAAGACCATTGACGTTTTTCAGCTACTGGAGGAAAGTAACTTTGGATCTATGATAACCATACGTGGAATTATACGACATTTGTAAAGCAGAAGAGAAGGAATGCCTAATTTCTTTGTGAAGCTAAGTTTACTTTTATCATCGATTGCTGTAACACGAGGTAAGCCTTTGACATGTTCGCCTGCTTTTAGGTAATAATTAGTGACGATATTAATTGCTTCGATTTTTTACAAATTTTGCATTTGCTTATTCATAATCACGTTTAAGGTGTGCGGTGTCAGACCTGTTGGTAAACTTTTGCGTTTTTTTATTTGTACATAAGTTATATGTTGATTTTCATAGATTTCAGACGCGCATGGGTGGCACTTGTACTTTATTCTTCCTAATAAGAATATCGAATATCTTCGTTAAAATTGTCTTTATTCTCTTTTTCTTTATAACGCCGGTTAGACGTGTAACTTTAACGTGACTTTTGGTACTAAGAAAAACTTTTCGGTCGTAAATTGTTGGTTTCGTGAAATGAGACCGCATATTTGTTTAGCGTTATTGTTCTGAACAGGTCGTCAGATCTCAGTTTAAACCATTTTTTCCCTTTCATTTAAACCGTATGTTGTGCTATCAGACAAATGCACACGCCGCTGCTAAACGCACGGAATTCATTACTTACATGATTATGGAATTTGGTTGCTGATAGTGAACTAAGTGCAAGCCAAGATGATAAACTTTCCTATCATTTATGAACATTTTCACTTATCGAGTCTTTAGGTTAAACAGCTTTATATGTAAAACAGGAAATGACAGCTATGGCACTAATCGCATGCTATACACAAATTCTTTGTGGTTTTACGAATATCCTAGCATAAAGGTTGCAAATTAAAACTGGTCACTAGAAGAAAAAAGATACATGCACCGATATACTTGTAGGATAAACCTATTAACAAAAATAAATGTACTGTACAATTCTCCATTGGCTCAAGAAAGGTGTAATATGAGTGCGTTCTGTATATTAATGCGGTTACACTCAAATATAGTGCAGGATGTGATTTGGGACATGTGGTCCTTCCACCCGGGTCCAGTACGACTTGAGAGTCGTGTTACTGTCCGCTGAAGAGCAGCCAAGGTGTCCTGAGTGAATCCGACCGTCAGAACGATTATACACTGAACAATTTTTAAATTATTTATGTTTTCCTATGCCAGCAATTATTTTTTTTTTTCCGATCTCTTCAGTTGACCTGATTTATATGTCATGACACACTGTGCACAGTCATTTACACAATGTCACATGTTAACCATTGTTACACATCGCTGCGGTCTGGGGTGACAGGGAACAGTGTACGTGCTGTGACCTTTCCTGTGCGCAGTTCACGACAAATGATGGCCACGACGCGTACCTTTAGCACGGGAGTGTTAATATTAAAAATTATGAGCAGCAGTTACCCAAACTGGCTGGATGGTTTCCAGTTATTTTACTGTCGTGGAGTAAATGTATATTTCTTATATGGGTTAAAGTATCATACATAAACATTATTTGCACGAGTATAAAGCTTTACACAGTGTTACTTTAGTTAGTGCTTTATGCACGTTTATACAGGTTTAGAGAACTTGCGAGTATGCTGGCTGTAAGATGAGAGTCGCGCATGGCTCTGCATGGTGACCGGCTTGTGTTCACAGGTCTGCGATGTTTGCTGCCCACTGAGTCATGTCTGAACGGCGGGACATGCGAAGCCTCCCAGGACGGAGAAGAGTGCAGGTACGTGTGAACTCCGTTAGACAGGAACGTGCCCGGAGATCGGGCGGGGGCGCGTGGGTGGGTGGGTGCAGCAAAACGCACGTCTAGGGACCACCTCGAAGCCCACGTCTGTCTCAACCCCAGGGTGTGAAATAGCGCTACAGCAAGAAAGTTGTTTGTGGGTACATCGTTATTCCACACTATGAATGCAGAGATTTTAACTTTTTTGTCTGTCTACATTATTATTGATTGTGGCCATGCAGTTTCAGTAACAGACAAAGAAAAGAGGAAAACCTTTCCAGCAAATGTTTGGTTGAATCCAGCACAGAGGTAACTGGGTGGAAAAGGAGGGCGAGGAGTATGGGAGGGGCGCTCAAATAGGTGCCTTTCATCATGTCCCTTGCCCTGTTGCTAATGAATGCAGGACACTTCTTCATCACGAGTCCCAGCGACGCTCAAAGCTCTAAATCTTGTTTTTCTTTTCTTTTAAGGGGCGACAGCTGGGGTTCGCCCCAAGCCCAGTGGCTATTGTTCCCCAGTCAGATTAATGCTGTGTGACTAATCTATGCGAGACTTCCCAGAATGTACGCAGCCACATTGCCCTGTACCCACCCCCTGGTTTTGGTTTGCGTTTTTCAATGGGTATTCTCTGTGTGATTTACATTACAGGGACAGATGGCAATAAAGCATAATTTGTTTGTATGTAGTTTTAATTGGGGTAAATGGGAAGGGGGGTGGTGGAAGCAGGTGAGGTTAAAATGGAAGCATATAACTGAGACCAGATAAACTCACTGACCGCAACAGTTTGTTATACATGTGAATTGTCTTATCGCCTGGTTGCGACCAATCCCTACTGCAAGCCTCTGCTCAAGCAAAGGTTTGGAACGACAGTCTTAAGGCCAACCCTGACATGTGGAGGGCATTGCTATGACAGTTTTCATATTAATCCCTTCCGTCATGAAGTCCTCTGAAGGGGATCGGAGCAGGGCCAGGCCAGTTTTCAGAACGTTGGAGAAGGTTCTGAGCACGGGGCTCCTCTTTGGCACAGGTCCACGTCTTAATTCTGCCTGGCAGCCGAGCTCGCCTAGCCACAAAGACCCCATTGTGGCACCCTCACCAATTAAACAGGGAGACGAGCGCTAAAGTGAGCCGCACTCTGCCAAAGGAGTGCGTGGAGTGCCGCGGCTTGTTGTGCTTATTCAACAGAGCGGGAACACCATCGTCCTGTGATGTGGAAATGCTCTGTGGACTCACATCTACTAGGGGGGACGTTTCTCTGACAGGAGATTTTGGTAAAATCAGAGCCGCATTTAGAGCACGGCCGTCGGATCGCAGATTTTCATAGCGATAGCAGGTCGCGAAATGATTCAGTTTTACTGATATTCTTTGCACTACTTTGCGACCTACAAAATGTTTTCAACTTTTGTTCCTTTAAAGTAGAGAATGACGTGTCTAACAGATAATTAGTTTAGGCTTTGTCCAGAACACTTCTGTTGTTTCCCACAGGATGACAGCTTGTGCTCAAAGGGTGACTGTAAACAGGAAGGACCTTAGGAAAAATAGTCACGCTTTCAATCAGTCTCATGAAATAGCAGTCTTATTTTAAAAATTTCACCTAAATGCCCAAGACCATTATATTATAGCTTTCAATGAATTCGCTTTTTTTTTTTTTTTTTGTAATTATCCTTCACCTTGTAGTTTTGGACATGCTTTTAATCATTCCTTATGTCATTCAAAGCCACCCTGGTTCCTCAGAATGAGTGACCATGACTTTAATTTCCTGTCACAGTGTACGACTCCATTTTAGCAAACGGTCGCTGGTAGGCGAGCGACGTGGGCAAGGTGTGTGTGGAATTGCTGCGTTGTTCGCAAGCTAATGTTTGTGTTTAAAAAGAAGACCCTGAGGGGATTGTTGAAGATAACTGCCTGTGGTGGAAACAAGTGTCTTTCAGAGAGGCACATTAACTGACAAATTCCTTTCTCTGTCTGCCTCCGTAGGAAGTTCTGTTTGTGTGTGTGTTGGGGGTCTGTGAGCTGTTATGTGTTTTTTTTTTGAGCACCAGGTGAGAGTTTCAGAGTCATGGGAAGTTGAACAGGAGCACCGCTGGTGGGGGTGGGGGTTTTACGAACGTTGTTTTGGATTCTCAGAATCAAACTGACAGAGCTCCACAGTGAACTGGCAAAACTAGTCAGATGGGAGTGTAAGTTCTTCATAGCCATCAAGGACACCAAGACTTTACTGTTCCTTTGTTCCTTCACATCTGTGCATTGGAATTTTGTATTTAATTTTGGCAGGCCATAATTCTCATATAAATGTCATGTGTTTTGTATAGATTTTTTGTGCAAGAAATTTTACATTTTTCCAGAAAAACAATGAGAAATGAAATTTGATTTTATTGAAATATTGTATTGTGGAAACCTGTGTTTTCTGTATGTTTGAATGCAAGGTCTTGTTTTGAATTTTATTAATTTTTTTTGCAAAGTTATTGTTACAATGGCTGTGTGTGTATGTGAACTTTTCTAGCCATTTTTAACAAATGGGAGGGGGGCTTGGATTGTGTTTGTTCACAGCATCAGCAGGAGCTTAAATTTTGGAGTTTAATCAAGTGGCATGTTCTTAAGATGCGTGTCAGGACTTGTGCTTTAGAGAAGAACGTTCTGGCAGGGAGGTGGGGTGCTGTTCGTCCCTACGGACAGCACTTATGGACAGCACCTACAGAGAGCACCGGGGCACCCATGGTATCTGTGGTGTGTCCATCAGCCTGAGCCCGCTGGTCTAGGCTGAGGAATCCACTAAATTAAGCCTGTGTGAAGTGTGAGAAGGTGACCCAAAACACGTAATCATTTTCTCTGAGCTGTGCCTAAAAACATATTAATTAATACGACGTGAAGAATGTAATTTTCAGCTGCCATTCAACTTACTGCCTTCAAGCTAACTCATCATATTTTAATGAGCAAGTACTGATTTTGTAGCTACTGAATGTTGTTTCAACATTGCATTAAGGAATGGACATTTCAAATGGACATTTTTGAATGTGGATTTGGACATTGTGCCTGTGTTTGTGTTCTGCCTTTCGGAATGTCCTACATAGCAGATGTAGGAAGGTTCATGAAGACATGGTGTCTTCTCTTTTTGTCCTTCTGACAGTCTTATATATCTGTGGGTTTCTCCACGTTGCTGGAGTTTAATGTGATTGTTGGTTTTTTAAAGCGTTGGGCTAAATATAAAACTCCTCTACCAGTAGTTAATGGTGTGCTGTAATGGTGTGCTGTAATGGTGTGCTGTAATGGTGTGCTATGTGCTGCATTGTTTGCGTGGCTGGTCTGTCTATGAGGTGTTATGCAGATGGCCCACCAGGAACACAACCTTAGCTTCTCAAGATTGTGTTTGATTACTGTTGCATTTTGGGTATTGTGGACCTGCAGAGGAGGCTGGGAGATGCAGTGAGCTGTTTCAGTGTGCAGTTGAGGGCAGAAGACAGTAGGATGTGGTGTGAGGGGGAGCATTCCTTGGAGCGCTCAAGAATGCTCTGTGTGTGTGACACGGGCACTTTGTCCTGCTGGTGAAGAGGTGGGAGGCCAGGTGTGTTATTCTGAAAGTGGCTGGCGGGGGTGTTGGTTGATAACGTAGCAGGTGTGCTTTACTTTTATTAGGCACTGAAGGCGTATGACAGATTTTTGCCAGTTGGGCCATAAATGCTGCAGTTGGGTGCCGCGATGGGCGTGCCGGTAACGTCGCGACCGGCAAACAGGGCCACGCTTTGGCCTGTGTGACGGTAATAAAATGCAGCCCGTGAGGGCTAACCGGGGTTCAGAATTCCCTACAGAGCCAGAGGGGGCTCTCACTGGAGGCCATCAAAGCCCTGCGTGTCCAACGGCGAGATAAGGAGCGCAAGGCTGGAGAGGCTGCTGAGAGATCACGTACACTGGCAAGGGCTGGCTTGCCTCATCACGCCAGGCTTCCTGACAGCCCACTGATAGTGCACACAATGGCCCTGCTTGTTCCTGGGGGCGCTCCGGAATGCATCTCCAGAGCCCTGGTTATCGGGGGAGTGCCTGCTGAACGGTCATGGTCCCGATTGATGTTGTATTTTTTTTCCCCCGAACTGCTCAAGCAGGACGATGGAACAGTGAACCAGAGCAAATGCGGGAATTGCACGATCGTTGGTGTTAGAAGGTGAATCCATTCATTATGAAAGAGTTTTCAGTCATAGCTGTTCAACTGGTGTTTTAAATGGAAGCATCGTAATATTGTGTCACTCGGAAATTCATCCCTGTTTGCACATTTATTGCTGACTGCTAACTATCCCTTTTTTCTTTGCCAAGGCAGAAATAAACTGTGCACCGGAAGCAGTGGTGTTTCACAGTGAGCAAGACTGTATTTCGGTCATGGTATTCCTGGAAACTGATCTTGGCTCATTAATCACTAGAGTCCTAAGTTTCCTCTGGAGTTTCAGGATGACAGATGGCAGCACCGCTAAACGATAAATGGTCTCACAACACACTTTTGATTGGGTCGCACGTGTGGCCACCTCTGTGCAACCCCAGCTGGGGGTGGGGTGGGGGGGCTCCCTTATACCCATCCTGTTCCTGTGAGTGGAGCTTCAATGCTAGCACTGTTTTCATATAGAGGATGGGGTTTTGTGTGCAGCCCCTGTCTTTGGTGAGCACAGACGAAGAGCAAAGATGTGGAAGCAAAGGCGCTGGGACCAATGCCGTCGCCCGAGTCGCCTGATTGGTCACCTCAATGACGTGTGGTGTGTGCGTACCCCTGTTAAAATTTTTGAAATGCAGATGGTGAATGAGTGATTGACAACCGATGAGTGAGAGTTGATCCACCAGTCGAAATCACAAGCATGCACCTGGTTATTCTGGGACGGTGAAATAGACGCCCCAGGGGCGGAAACGTTTCGGAGCGTTTTACATGCTACCGATAAGTGCTGTGTGTGCCTGTGCAAACGCGCTGGCCTCGCTGCAACTGAAGGAATGTGAAGCTACGCGTGTCAGAGCTGCAGTGTGCAGTAACGCAGCATCTGTTGGTAGCCAGCTGCATGCAATCCACACTCCTCCTTAGCTGGTCATGAAAGGTATCTCCCTCTGATTCTTTTTACATTTCACCATACAAACGTGGAAAACGCCACTTCTTTGTGTTGAAAAGCAGCCTTTTCTTTTTTTTTGCATCCTCACAGTAGCAGATGGCAGATTAGCCTAAGGAGGGGAATTTATCCCCCCTTTTCACCAGTTGCAAATGGCCACAGGTCAGAGGTCAAGGAAACATCTGCTCTGGCCCAGGGGAACAGAGCGGCAGGGAGGGAGACTTGTTGCCGGGTCTGCTCTACAACATGGTGGAGTCTCATCGTGGAGCGCAGCACAAAGGGGACTGCTCATGGAACAATGTTGCAGGGATAGATTACAGTATCGTCCCAACAACAGGAATCTTTCAAAAGCCCCAGGTTCCTTTATCTGTGGCTGCTTCCAGTCATCTAACACCGCGTTAATGGTGGCCTTTTTAAAAACCGCAGAGCTTCCTTTAACCTTCGTCCCCCAGGACACTGCTTTATGTCCCATGGACTGTTTACCTGCTGCGGTTTTCCGCACGGTTTCCTCATCTGTGCTGCAAAGCCCTTCAGTCTGGTGGCAGGTGCTTAGATTTTGCTGCCACTGAAAGTGGAAACAAAAGGCGACTTGATGCCCCAGCACGAGTGTCTGTATTGCAGGCGGTTGGGTGGGTGTCTTTGTGGGTGGAGAGCCTGCTCCTCCCCTGGGTATTTGTCTGTCCCAGTGGCTGGAGCTCAGGGAGCTTGTGGCATACTGGTTTAGCACACGCGTGTGCAGCATGTGTCATACTTGTGCAGCACACGTGTTAGGAACATGAGCCATACCGGTTTAGCACATGTGATCGGAGCTTGCGTCCTGCTGGTTTTGCTCACATGTTTGGAGCATGTGTCCTACTGGTTTAGCACACATTTTGAGCAGACTGCACATATGGCAGAGTGAGCAGAGAGGGGGCACATTTTTCAGCATTAGTGAATGTCACCTGAGGGGCAGAGCAGTCGCCTCGTGCAGCAATGTGAAGACTCGTGGAATGGACTAAAAAAAGTCACCTTGCATAAACAAAGTCGCAGGAGCAGGGCCAGTTTGAGGGAAGGTGAGGGTTTCTGCAAGGAGCCGTGAAGTACAACTGCTAGGGCTTTCCGCTGAGGTGCTGTGCTGGATGGCCATTTTGGAGTAAATGCTGAAATTCCTCTCCAGGCAGAGAGACGCCCCCTCATCGACCTGGTGGGTATCCAAAGCCAGCCGCTCTCTTTTGTTCTGGATGCTTTGTTGGGTGTTTCTTTTTTCCACTTTTGGCCAAAGCCGTTTCTGAAAAGTGGTCTGCCACAGAGAGGCGGCTATGAAGCCTCCTCGTTTCTCGCTCGAGTCTCGAGTCAGAAAATAGAGGTAGGGCGCATGTCCCCAAATCATGGTGTCTGATGAGGGCACCTGAATGGCAGGGGTGTTAAACATTGAACAGGAGAGGGAGAGGAAGAGAGCACAGATTCTGAGGAGGAGGAGGGAGGAAGAAGCTGGAAGAGAGGGATAGGTAGTTTAACAGCTGAATGCACACTCTGCCAGCGTGGAGGCGCCAGGCCCCTGGCTTGGCCTGAATGGCGGTGAGAACAATGGGCCCACTCATGTGGCCGGCCCGCGCCCGCTACGCCGCGGGGACTGCCATTCAGCCGACTGCCACCCCCCCCCCTTCCCCAGCTTCTGCAGTCTCCCGAAGGGGGAGGGAGCAGCCGTGGCCAGCAGCTGCTGTCCCCTCATTATCATGCGCACCTGCTCCTTCAGGCACTTCGGGGGGTCAGCAAATGCCCCCCCATCCACTCCGTACCTCAGTGCTATCTCCCTGTCTTACACTTTCCTGTGTCCAACCACCTTTTGTTCTTGCCAACTCAGGATGTCCAGGAACCTTTCCAAACTGTAGCGCAGCAGTTGAAGAAAATTCTGATTATTTGCATGCAGTCTTTAAGCGTACGGAGTGGATCTGTGACTGATATTACCCATCAGTCAGTATTAAGATTAACATTAACCAGGCAAGCGTTAGTGTGGCTGTGTCAGCCTGGGAAGACTGCATTGGGTGCTTCGCTGCTGGAATGTGACACTTACTGGCGTAATCCCTGGGGCTGGACTGTGCCATTTGACATCTAAAGATGTGACAACGTCACTGAGCTTTGCTGGGCGAAACCTAGGTGGGAAAAGTGAGCCTTCTGTGCCAGCTGTCCCAAAACGCAGTGGAGCAGAGCTGGGCCATTCCAGGGGAATGTTTTCTTTCCCCATCAAAAGATTGTGAGGCACTGTAATCCCCCGTAGACACCCTGAAAAAACAGCCTGCCCCCCTTCTCAAAACAGCCCACTGTCTCCCCTACTCGAAGAAGGCCTCCCCGCTCCCTGTTTGGCGGGAAAGCTCCAGAACTTTGCCGATCTCCCTCTTTTATTTGCTTGTCAGCCTTTTGTGGTTTAGAACACGGCCCTTCGTGGCTGCCTTGGCGAAGAGCGGTATCGCCGTGTGTGTCCCCGTGTGTACGGGTGTGTGTGCATGTGTCCGTGTCTGCTTCCTTTCACGAAGGACATGACTCTCCCTCTTGAACGCACTGCAGTACTGAGGTTTGGGCTTTGAAGTCAGATAATATCAGCTGTGGACTGAAAGGCCCCCAGAGCGATGGCGTCCTGTCCGCTGACTAAGTGAGCGAAGGAATCCGCGCTGTAGATCCCGTTCGTCTGAATCTCGAGGCGTGTGTCTGCCCCTTTGTGTGTGTTCAAATCTAACTGCCATTGTCTGCAGGGAAACATCCATGTCCATTTTCAGTCATACAGTATGTACTTTCATTCAGAAGAACTTTAACTTTGTTAAGTACCAGCTGGTTGAATCCTTTCATCTTATTGGTATCTGGTAATCTTGACAATCTTTGTAGCCAATGTGTAGCTTCGTTATAAAAAGGGTCGTTAACCTGTGTCAGTATAAGCTCTTGAAGCTAAACATAAAACTTTGAGCGTTTCCTAAATGAGCAAAACTGCATTTAGTATATGAAGTTTGCTTTCAGAAAATTATCTGCAGATTTGTTTGTGTAAGATGTGTGTACACGCCACACGTGATTGCAGCTTCAATCTAGTCATGGAGACAGTGTTTACAAAGGTGTACAAGATGTGATACTGGGAGGGGTCATAGTGTAGATGATTATCTGCCCCTCAACAAATGTGATCTGTATGTTCATAACAGCTGTTGAATGTGACAAAATGTAAACCCCGCCCGTCCCAGTTTCTACACCCCTTAGTGTTTAAGTCTGGCTCATGCTCACATCTACAGGTGAGCTGGTACTCTTTGACATGAAGGCTGTTTATGGTCAGAAAGGTGTAATTCATCAGAACTGAACTGGACGGGTTTGAGTGCAGCAGTACGTTCTGCTGGGGTGTGGATGGGCCCTTTTAGGGGTGTAATTAGTCTTTGAAAAAGACATGGGCTGTGTGCAGCAATTTCCCCCTTAATTTGCTCATTAATGAAGATGAGGACAGACGGGTGGCTTTTTGATGTGCCAAACTGTGGCAGTTTGGGCTGGCCAAATGTCACAGAACATTAGACAGCAAAAGGCACATTAATGGGTGTTTGCCATTTGGCAAGCTTCTATCTGGGGGCAGTTCAGCCATTAGTTCAGTGCATTAACAACCCCCCTCCCGCCCTGCAGGTGTCCTGATGACTTTGTTGGCAACCGGTGCCAGTTTCCCAATCCATGCCTCAAGTCCAGGTGCAAGAATGGTGGAACGTGCCTTGTGGTCACTCTCAACAACACCGTGGACTTTATGTGTCAGTGTCGGCCAGGCTTCATGGACAGCCTGTGCCTCACAACCACGAGCCATGCCTGCCGGAGCTCCCCCTGCAGGAATGGAGGTACCTGCGATCTGGTCAGCGTTTCAGAGTACAAGTGCCGCTGTCCGCCCGGCTGGTCAGGTGAGAATGCATTCCTACACCTCCACTATGTCTCTCGGGTTTCTGTCAGGTGTTGTGACGTGACGTGCTTAAAACGTGGGATGCCACGTTATGTTTTTTTTTTTATGTTCCTTTTCCAGGTAATACCTGTCAACAGGCGGATCCTTGTGCCTCGAACCCATGCGCCAATGGAGGGCAGTGCAGCCCCTTCGAGTCCCATTACATCTGTGCATGCCCAGCGGCCTTCCACGGGCAGACCTGCAAGCTGGACGTCAACGAGTGTGCCCCGAGCCCCTCCCCTTGCAAGAATGGCGGCGAGTGCATCAACGAGGTGGGCTCCTACCGCTGCATCTGTCCCCTGGAGTACATCGGCAAGAACTGCGAGGCTCTCTACATGCCCTGCAACCCTTCGCCCTGTCAGAACGGTGGAACCTGCGTGCAGAAGGGAGACACGACTTACGAGTGCACTTGCCTGCCAGGTGCGGCCTGCCCCGTCTGCGCTGTCCCTTTCCTGAGTCAGTCACACATGCGATTGTGACACCCTCCTTGTGGTGTAGTCAGTTTGGGCTGTCAGTGCCTAGGTGAGGGCTTTACCCCCAGGGTGAATGGTCCGCTGAGTTTATGTTAAAAAAAAAATATATAAAATAATAATAATAATAATAATAAATAATAAATAAAGAAGAGTCTGCAGTATGACTTGGCACTTGGTTCTCAATTCTCACTTTTCAAATATTAGTATTAAAAAAAAACTGGATTTAGTCTGAGTGGGAACCTTTCACCTCAAGGTATTGGTGTACATTTTGCCGTGAAACTTGAATGCATAAAAAGGGAATTTGATAGGAAAAGGGGTAACGATTGCTTGCTTTCCTTTGCTGCAGTTGTGCCGAAAACACCGAGAGGGAAATAAGGTGTTGTTTATGAGCTTTTATTCTTCTAGGTGTTCAGGTGTCTGTGAGCACAGATTGTCTCTCGTTGTGTAACAGCCAAGTACTGCTGTAAAACATCTCCCTATTGGGAATATAAATTGTAGGGGATTTAAAACCGAGAAACTGATATGATACGCAAAGATTCGTCCCCAGTGTCATTTTACAAACAAGGTTTGGTATCTCCCATTTGCTTTAGATTTCCATTTCTGTGTGTGTGTGCGAGTATGTGTGTGCGTATGTCTGTGTGAGTGGGCCTGTTTGTGTGTGAGAGAGTGTGTGTGTGAGAGTGCATGTGTGTGTGTGTGTGTGTACGTGTGTACCCATGGATGTGTACATGTGCACACGCACAGACCCGCGTCCTCTCGCTCAGGAATGCTTCTGTGAGAACCTGTCAGGGCAGGAAACGGTCAGGCTTATCAGGAGGAAACCTCTGGGCTGCAACGTCCTCTCAGCGATGCCTGGCACTGGACGTCGCGTCGCCATGTCCACCATAGAGCTGTGCTCTTACAGTGCAGCGAAGGCAGCGGGACGCCTGCGAGACTGAGATGGACAGGGAACAGGGATCGACCGAGATGTGGGGGGGGAGGGGGGGTCAGGGGACCGGATCACACAGGCTACTGGTGTGAGAAACGGAGCTGCTGTTCTTTCCCTCTTTGACCCCCTTCCCCCCACGTCAGTCGCAGGATGCTGCTCACTTACAGGCAGCCCACCCTCATTGTTCTGCCCTCTTATCAGCTGTTTGTGCTTCACCCAGTTTGAGTCCTGCTGTATGCGCTGGACTGGGACAGTCTTCAGCATGTGCCTTAGCTTAGAAAGCATGCAGCGCTATTATGAAGGTTATCACTATTCATGTTACTATCATTGCTTTGTTGATGCTTTTATCTATAATGACACCATATTATCCATTTGCAAACAGTTAAAGGTTTCTTAGCATAACCTTTCGTAACGGTATAGCCACAGCATCAAGTGGTTTTTTAAAATGGGTAACAGTTTTTTTTTTTATGTAACAGTATAGTGTTTCCTGGAAAGACTGCAGATGTTAAACTGAAGGAGGAAGCGTTTTCTGGCCTGAGGGCTTGGTCCTGGCACTGCAGACAGTTTCTATGCTGTTGAACATTAAGCTCTGTCACAGGGCCAGGTGGAGCGGAGGCACAGGTGGTTACAGGCTTGGGACAGAATCGTTTTCCTTATCGACTGCGCCCTCCTGATAAACACTTCGTTTGAAGTGTGTGCTCCGTTCAGGGTTCAGTGTGGATCCCGTTTTTTTTACAAGCTGTCTTATCAGATTCTCACACCTGATTGGAGCCAAATATAAATACATACATTGAAAAAATTAGAATAAGCGTTCAAATAAAACTCAAATAAGAGGAAAAAGGTCCTTAAATTACTACAAGAACTTGGGACCAAGAACTTGGCAATGAATAGTCACTGCCTGGGGTAGCATTAGCACTGCTGTGAACTCGACAGGTGGTGAAGACGTAGTTGTAAATGTAGCATAACGAGGTGGTTAATTTATAACCCTACAATGGATGGTCTGGTGGTTTTGTGCTGCTGTTCAGTGTGTGAGACATCATTTACTCACCGGTCAGAATATTCATATGCACGCTACAGGGAAGCACGTAAAGACAAAGTCACACACTGCTTATTTTTTTAGCAGGGGGGTAAGCAAACAGGAATGGTGTTGAGCTCCTGCAATCTGTTACCTTACAGCTTAGGTGAGAACAGGCAGTGACACTCAGTTGACACAGATGCAAATAGGGAACCTTTATGTGTTTATCCTTGCCCATGGAGACACATCTGGTGGTCTTACTCTTTACCCACAGCTGAAGCAGCCCGTTTAGGGCCTTTTGAGCTTTGTACCTCTGACCTTCTGGCCATTCAAGTGGGTGACATCGGTCTGCCGTGTGCTTTGCCCCCCCCTTCTCAGGTTTCAGCGGGCAGCACTGTGAACAGAACGTTGATGACTGTCCGGAGCACCGATGTCAGAATGGCGGGATGTGTGTCGATGGCGTGAACACGTACAACTGCCAATGCCGACCCGACTGGACAGGTGACCGCGTGACCCTCCTTGGAGATCCCCCCGTCCCCCTGGCCCTTGCTGCTCATGTCCAGGTTTGTGCTGATCGTGTCCTTTGTGCCACTGTAGGGCAGTTCTGCACGGAGGACGTGGACGAGTGCCAGCTGATGCCCAACGCATGTCAGAACGGTGGGACGTGCCATAACACGCACGGCGGCTACCACTGCGTGTGCGTAAACGGCTGGACCGGCGATGACTGCAGCGAGAACATAGACGACTGTGCCAACGCTGCCTGCTTTGAAGGTGCCACCTGTCACGACCGAGTGGCCTCCTTCTTCTGCGAGTGTCCTCATGGCCGCACAGGTGAGAGTTTGAAAGTCTTCAGTCATTAGCCTTGATGTTTTCCTTCCTCTTGTTGTTCTACTAATAGAACTAATATCAGTACCATCCATCCATTATCTTAACCGCTTATTCCTGGTGAGGGTCGCGGGGAAGCCTGGAGCCCATCCCAGAGCACATAGGGCGCAGGGCAGGGGACACCCAGGGCGGGGCACCAACCCACCACAGGGCATATTAGTACCATTGATTTCAAAATTAATATTGTATTATTAATATAACATTATTTGATGTAGGTCAGTCCTTTTTCTGGAGAGTTCTTTAGCGTAAAAGTCAAAGTTGTCAACTATAACAGTAGAGAATGGCTGTCCTCTCTGGTGAGGAGGAAATATGCTGGATTATTAACTCTGGTGACTAAGCCCATTAGGTTAATTATCTTCCCTTTGGATTCCCAGCAACGTTTTAGTTACACGTCTCTGAACGTCACGGTGTTGCGCATGTCTGCGCGTCTGCTTTCTCTGCTCTCAGGACTGCTGTGCCACCTGAACGACGCCTGCATCAGTAACCCCTGCCAGAAGGGGTCCAACTGTGACACTAACCCCGTCAACGGCAAGGCCATTTGCACCTGTCCTCCAGGATACACCGGCTCTGCATGCAACCAGGACATCGACGAGTGTGTCCTCGGTGAGGTCCCTTATGCTTGTCGGACACTTTCAAAGGGGCTCTGGGGTCCTGTGGCGTTGAATAGGAATAAACCATTCCTCCTCCTTTACAGCAGTCATACTGCTGTTTAATTTGGGCTACGTGGCCACTGCAAGATGTAAGGGTTCGAAAAACCCATGGCACGTCAGATTCTATCAGGTTCCTGTCGTACTTTGAAACAAGATGTCGATTCACAAAACCACTACGTTTTTTTCATACCGGCTCCCAGAATTGTTTTAATTTCAATTCCTGTTATCTCAGGTCTGCTTGCGGTTTTTTTTTTTTTTTTTTAACCACCTGTGTGGATAAGGGCGCCACGTGCGCGTGTGAACACGAGCGAGTTTCCTGCAGCATTGCCGGCGTATCCTCACACGCGTGCCGCGCCTTTGCAGGTGCGAACCCCTGCGAGCACGGCGGCCGCTGCATGAACACCAAGGGCTCCTTCCAGTGCAGCTGCCAGGCGGGCTTCTCCGGGCCGCGCTGCGAGATCGACATCAACGAGTGCATGTCCAACCCCTGCAAGAACGACGCCACCTGCCTCGACCAGATTGGCGGTTTCCACTGCATCTGCATGCCAGGTAGGCCTGGGCACTGCAGGCTGGCCTGTCTGCAGCTTCTCGTAAAAGTGTGCTGTAGTCTCTACCCAAAGTGCCTGCCTTATCAGCCATTTTGGCAGCTGGAACCGTTTGGGCTAGCTTATCTTTACTTTACGGCACAGCAGAACTTTTGTTTTCTCCCACAATCTTTTCAGCTCCAGCGACCATCATATTAAATGCCACATGCTGCAGGTTGGGTGGGGTGTGGGTGAAACGTCTGCCACCGTCTTCAGTTAAAATTTTCGATCTGTATCAGGGTACGATGGAAAGACCTGCGAAGTCAACATAGACGAATGTGCCACCGCTCCCTGCCTGAACAATGGGAAATGTATCGACAGGATTAACGCCTTCCACTGCGAGTGCCCCATGGGTAAGGAGGGACCGGGCAGGGGATGGGGGGCGGCAAACAAGCCACCCAGTTGGAAAGTTTGTGAAGTCGATGGCTCCGGTCTCCGTAGGCTTCTCAAAGGAATGAGTAAAAACCTGCTTGCTAGTATTCTCACTGCACAAATGTAAAAGACATTTTATCCAGAGAAATGACTGTTTTGTGTGTATGTGTGTGTCCGCGTGTGTGTGTATGTGTATTTTTTGAGGCATGCTGTAAGCGCTTTGAAGCACGCTGTTGCGAAAGGCGCTATATAAAAATGAATTGAATTGAATTATTTTTTATTGGCTCATTTTCACAATGATGTCTTTTTGTTGCTCTAACAGCTAAGTGCATTAAATTTCATTTTTAAGTGAACATTTGATGTCATGCTAATTCCCATTGAGATACTTTCTATGAGAGGAAACGCAGGGATGGAAACGATTATTTTTCTGCTTGGTTCTCTTACATTCTTACGGGTATGGTATGCCAGTGAAGTGGAAATGATTCCACAGGAACAAGGGGCCAGACTTCCAAAAGAAGGATCAAAGCGGGTGTTAGAAAGAGTTTGTCCTCTTTTTAGAAGATGGGAAGATTCTTAAGCATTATTGCAGTGGGAACAGCAGTGTGCACGGGGAATCAGGAGCTGGAGAACACACCCTGCCCCCCCTCCGCCACTGGCATCCTACCCCCACAGTTTGTTATTATTATTGTTTTTTGGCTAGATGAGGTAAGGTTACAAATAGGCTACTTGTATAGCAATACAGAATCCACAGTTAAATCTCAGGGGGCTGAGAGGCTCGGTCAACCCCCCCAACAATACTTGTTCTTGAGATGCAAATCAGTGCCACAGCGAGCTGGGGTGGGTTGGGCCACCATTCAGCTGTGTACGCCCCATATCCATGGAAACCCCAGTGCGGCCTTGGAAATGCCTCATTCCAGGGGCCCAAGAGAGAGAAATATCTCCTGGGGGGGGCCTGTGGCCTGGGGGGGGGGTGGACCCGGGCAGCCAAGGGCAGGCGATGGCATAGTGTTTGCAGTGTGCCCTTTAATAAAGACATAAAAAGCGAGCATGGAGGAGTGATGTATGGCTACAATTTACTTAGTAAACGCAGTTAAACATGCCGTTTGGTAAAAATGACAGCTGGTCAGGGCAGCAAATAAACAAATTAAACTGACTTTTTTTACCTGCTGAGTACTTAATATGGTACTTTTATGTAAACGTAAGAATCTGTAATGTGAAGCGGTGCTTACACGGCTTGGTTTAGTAGCAGGACATAAGTTTTCTGATCCGCTCTGAGCGATTGACAGCAGAAGACACATTGTAATGACAAAGTCAGGGGTCAAAGTGGCAAACAGGCTCAGCTCCTAAACTCTGTGTTAAAGAGAGTTTAGCTTTGCCCCCCTTCGTTCCCCCCCAGCCATGAGGCCTCACTTTTCCCCCTACTCCCTCTTTCCCTTTCAGGTTACATTGAGTTATTTACAAGAACAGAGGGAGATACCAATAAAAGCCAATGGATGTGTCCCATGAACGCGTCTGGTGTTATCAGAACAGCGCAGAACCACGCTGTCCCCTGCCCCATCAGCGTAAACAGGTGGCAGTGTGGGGTGGCGGTGTGGGGTGACTCCCCGCCCTCAGTGTTTCCCGCGTTGGGAAGGCTGGACTCACGAGTTCCTCTACACCTGTGCTTTCCAGGGTTCACCGGGAACCTGTGCCAGGTGGACATTGACGAGTGCTCCAGCACGCCCTGCAAGAACGGCGCCAAGTGCATAGACGGGCCCAACAAGTACACCTGCGAGTGCACAGAAGGTTCGGCGCAACAGGAGGGGCTCGCCCGCTTTGGCATGGAGAATCGCAAACAGCTGCGCGTGCGAGGTTAAGCCGCATGACACCCTTTTGTTTTGCTTCCTCACCGTAGGCTACACTGGGACGCACTGCGAGATGGACGTAAACGAATGCCACTCGAGCCCCTGCCACTACGGCACCTGCGTGGACGGCCTGGCCACCTTCACATGCGAGTGCAGGCCCGGCTACACGGGGCGCCTGTGCGAGACCAACATCAACGAGTGCCAGAGCCAGCCGTGCCAGAACGGAGGCACCTGTCAAGACCGGGAAAACTCCTACCTGTGCACCTGTCCCAAGGGCACCTCTGGTACGCATCACACACTGTCCTCTAAGACACGTGGAGTGAGTAAGCCACGCACAGTTAACCATTAAAGCGAAAAGGTGAAACAAAGCGTGGTTGCCTTACATCGTCACTGACCTGAAAAACTGCTTTTATTCATACATTTTTTTGTGGACCCTTACTGACGTGTTCAGCTTCTTCAGGGTGTGACTTTGATGTTGTTACAACAATTTTAACAAACCAGGCACCGTGTTTTTTTTTTGTAAGTTTCTAAAAATTGCAGAAACATTAGAACGTCAGACTTGGTAGGCAGGCGTCTGTATGGAAATCAGACATGCCCATTTTGCCTGTACTCCCAGGGTTCAACTGCGAAGTCAACTTGGACGACTGCGAGAGCAAGCCATGCGACTACGGCAAGTGCATTGACAAGATTGATGGCTACGAGTGCACCTGTGAGCCGGGGTACACAGGTGAGGCTGGGAGGAGGCACGCTGCTGGGGGGGGGGTGTGTTCCGATAGAGGGCCTGGTGGAACAGATGGCCAGCGAGTACGCAGCTCAGAGGGCGGCTCTCGGCTTACCTGAGCCCAGTGGAGGAACAGTGACTCCCATTCCCTGGTGTGGCGCTCAGAGGAACAGGGGTGGGTTCTGTTGGCCTGCTGAAAAGACTTCAGTGACGCCGGGGCTTTAAAAAGCTTGAAAGTTGATCCTTTAAAAGGGGAAGGTTCGGTTAGTACTTTAATGACAACTGAAACTAACTTCACAATACATGGCATCGGGTGAACAGAGCTTCAGCCATGATAAGAACCCTTTCCTTTCGTCTTCTTTCTGACCCCCCTCACACAGAATACCACAAAGGGCTAGTAAGTTATTTGACACAAAAGTAAAAAAACGTGATAATTGGATGCGTACATTACAAAGAAAGATGAAAGGAAACTGCACATGGGATGTACTGCATCGGCACGGAGCGGACCTGCAGACAGTCCATACATTACTGACTACGTGGTGCCGTTCCCAAGGGGATTGGGTTGCATGACTTAACCTGATTCGCTGGTGTCTTTCAAGGGGTTGTACCTCAGTGGTATTTAGTGGTTGGTGCAGAGTCTAGCCTGCTGCCTCACCTGCTCAGACCCCCCCCCACAATTAACCTGCCACTCCTTGCTTTCTCAATGGAGCCTTTATTTTCACCCGTTTGGATTGTTACACAACTGCCCGCTCCTGCCTTTTTCTTTAATTTTATTGAAACCTACTAGGATTAAAATCCTGTGAAAACAGGCATTGTGATTTAAGGGCAAACCAGCATCTATTTTAATTTTTAATAAGCAGAGAGGAAGTAGGCAGTGATTTGGGACTGGTTCCTATCCTCACAGCTGTGTACAGAGATTTGGTGTGAATGGCCTCTGCAAGTGTACTTAAATTTAGGTTGGTATGTTGCTTAAACAGAGTTTAGGTATCTTGCTAGGTGTATTACCCAGACCACACCCCTGGGATCCACACAAACTGTGTCCACTCTACGGGCTTTAGCGCCACCTGCTGCTTCATTGCAAACAGAATAATCACTTATCACACCCTGGTGGGTTTCAGGGACGATGTGCAACATCAATATTGACGAGTGTGTGTCCAACCCCTGCCATAACGGGGGCACCTGTGTGGACGACACCAACGGCTTCACCTGCTTGTGTCCGGAGGGGTATCACGACACCACCTGCCTCTCTCAGGTCAACGAGTGCAACAGCAATCCCTGTATTCACGGACGCTGCGAGGACAAAGTCAATGGGTGAGTTCCCGGCTTTGCAACTGGATAGTTTCACATTTTTCTGGTTGGCATATAATTCATCTCACCAGTTTAATTAATTCTTCAGTAACGACAGACAGACGCACACACACAAACGATATCATAAAACACAGCTAGCATTTGAACCCTGGTTGGATATTTTACAAATAACTACCTGGATCAGAACCAGATGAGTACCAAGCGAGAACACAGGCTCAGCACCTGGAGCTCCAGCGCTGTATTTGAACCCAGAACCGTGGGCCAGGCCGTCCCGCCCTGCGTCTTCTCACACTACCGTGTTTTCCTTTTTTCATGTATCTCAGATACAAGTGCCGATGTGACGCGGGCTGGAGCGGCATCAACTGTGACATCAATAACAATGAGTGCGAGTCTAACCCATGCATGAACGGGGGCACCTGTAAGGACATGACCAGCGGATACGTGTGCACCTGCTGTGCCGGCTTCAGCGGTCAGTTCACCTTCGCCCCCAGATGCTCCGGCCGCATGCCCATGTGTTCTTTCCTGTCTAACATGTGGGTTTTCCTAACTCCCTGTTGTAGGTCCTAACTGCCAGACTAACATCAATGAGTGTGCTTCCAACCCGTGCTTGAATCAAGGGACCTGCATTGACGATGTCGCTGGCTACAAGTGCAACTGTTTGCTGCCTTACACGGGTATGAGATTTGCCTGGTTCATGCGGAGTTTAACGTGGTCTTCTTTTTTAATTGTGCATATCTTTGAAAGCACATTCCTCTCAGTTTCGGAGCCAGGAACTTCTGGGACAGGTCTTGACCGAGGGAGTTATCCTGTGGAACTGAGCGGATATTTTCCGTACCGTCTGTTTTTCCTAACTGTGGTGCTCATACTCTCACTGTGGAAGCATTTGTGTGTTTTGGCTTGCACCTTTGCCGTAGTAGCGATACAACGAAATGTTTTGTAGCGGATGTTCTGTCAGTCCATGCGCTACTTAACAAAACTGATAGTGATGTACTGTTTTTTGGACAGAGACATCACTTATTTTCAGCACTGTAGGAAAAATCCACATATCTAACAGGGCAAACGGTGCTCTGCCAGTTGTAGTTGGGTGGGAACTGCTGCTCTGTCCCTTTCCTGTTTCCCACTTCCCAGTTCCTATCTCTGAGAACAGCCCAAAGTTGCACAATGGCAGGAAACCACGGAATGCTTCCTGCCTGCACCGGTTGCTGTGGAAACTGATATGCAAATGCATGAAAAAGTGTAGCTAAAAACAAGTTCTCAGACATTTAAGAATCTTGATTACATTAATAAACAGTGGGGTACTAAATTTAAGTGGCCGTAACATGAAACTGTTGTGTTGTTGATACAGGTGAGAACTGTAAAGACATCCTGGCACCATGTAGCTCGATGCCATGCAAAAATGACGGCATATGCCAAGAGTCCAAGGACTACGAGAACTTCTCCTGCTTGTGCCCTGATGGTTGGCAAGGTGAGCCGCTAGCCTCGAAACTTGCGACTTCCCTCCAAGTTGTGACTTTTAGATGAAGCATTCACTGCGGCCCCCTTGAAACCGACACTCAGCGTGCGCGCATGTGTACGTCTGCCCGCAGGCCAGACCTGTGAGATCGACATTAACGAGTGCGTGAAGAGCCCTTGCCAGAACGGCGCCACCTGTCAGAACAGCATCGGCAGCTTCCAGTGCATCTGCAAGTCAGGCTTTACTGGGTTGAAGTGTGAGACCGACATCGACGACTGTAAACCAAGTAAGAGCGTCCCACTGCCTCATCACTGCTTCAGCCCTGAAAGAATTCCACAGGGCGGTGTGGCCTGATCCCCGCCTGACCTTTGATCCCCGCCTGACCTGCTGACTCTCCCCGCACCCCTCCGCAGACCCTTGCAGCAACGGCGGCCTCTGCAGGGACAAGGTGGATGGCTTCATCTGCACTTGTCTGCCTGGGTTCCGGGGCCCCAAGTGCGAGGAGGACATCAACGAGTGTGAGAGCAACCCCTGCAGGAACGGCGCCAACTGCACCGACTGCGTCAACAGCTACACGTGCACCTGCCCGCTGGGGTTCAGCGGCATCCACTGCGAGACCAACACGCCCGACTGCACCGAGAGGTAGGGCTGCACCTGCTCAGGCACCTGAGGCTGTCCAGCTGTCCAGCACAGCTGCTACTGTAGCCCCGCTGGTCAGCTCCGCCCCATTACACCCCACATGTCTAAATTCTTATATAACTAAAATAAATAGGCTATAATTGCAATAAGAAATGCTCCTGTTTTGAAATATCAGTGATCCTAGCAAAAACAGTATAGTATGTGATTAAATATACAATTTACTGTTGCGTTTTGAATCAGGTACTGTATCCGTGTTAATGTGGGATTTTTCTGAATTTTCGCAGCTCCTGTTTTAACGGTGGCACCTGTGTGGACGGCATCAACACCTTCACCTGCCTGTGCCCGTCCGGCTTCACGGGCAACTATTGCCAGCATGACATCAACGAATGCGACTCCAGGCCCTGTCTGAACGGGGGCACCTGCCAAGACAGCTACGGGACGTACAAGTGCACCTGTCCCCAGGGCTACATGGGTGCAAACTGCCAGGTGCAGTGTGATGTGCCGCTAGGCCTTTCTGTCTACATCAGGTTACTCTGGCAACCCAAGCTGGCGTGGCGAATGCCTGGCTTAGTTTTTTTTTTTCCCCCCTTTCGGTTCCAGAGCCTGGTACGCTGGTGCGACTCATCGCCTTGTAAAAACGGAGGATCCTGCTGGCACAAGGGCACCACCTACAGCTGCGAGTGCCAGAGCGGCTGGACGGGACTCTACTGTGACGTGCCAAGCGTTTCGTGCGAGGTGGCAGCCAAACGCCAAGGTATGAACGTGCCCAGTGAAGGTGCTGAGCTGCTCCTTCTCACTCCTTGTATTACCTGATATCGATTCCAGTGGCCTCATTTTGTGCCTCCTGTGGCCACCAGGTGTCGACGTAGCTCACCTGTGCCGGAATGCCGGGCAGTGCTTAGATGCCGGTAACACGCACTATTGCCGCTGCCAGGCCGGTTACACGGGCAGCTACTGTGAGGAGCAGGTAGACGAATGCTTGTCAAACCCCTGCCAGAATGGAGCTACCTGCACTGACTACCTGGGAGGTTACACCTGTGAGGTAAATGCCAGGTTACTCACAGTTTATGTGACAGTGAGGACATTTGGAGCATTTATGCTTTACTCGGTCTTTTTTCTGAATTTGTTGCATCTTTGTTCTTTTGCATTCTTCTCTGTACAGTATATTGGTTCTTAATTTGTAAATATCAGTTTTGCGTGTGTTTCCTTTCCTCCGTCCTGCAGTGTGTGCCAGGGTATCATGGGATAAACTGCTCCATTGAAACCAACGAGTGTCTCTCACAGCCCTGCCAGCATGGGGGCACATGCATTGACTTGATCAATACCTACAAATGCTCCTGTCCACGGGGAACACAAGGTCAGCATCCCAGCATCCCCACACTTAATACTCCCTCTTGTTCTACAGGGTTAGAACCTACAAACATCTGACACCAGCATAACACCATGCATTTTCATTTTTGTCAAGACTGATGATTGACTGATGGTGATTCTAAAAACCAAGAATTGATGTGAATATTTTTACGCAAATGGACATTTGTCACATGATCAGATAGCGCCCTGAAAAGCATATCAGACAGTGCCCTGAACGGCCCCTTGTTTTTCGTAATGATGCACCCAGGTGTTCACTGCGAGATCAACGTGGACGACTGCACGCCCTTCACCGACCTGGTCACAAAAGAACCCAAGTGCTTCAATAAGGGCAGGTGTGTGGACCGCGTGGGAGGCTACCATTGCGAGTGTCCGCCGGGATACGTGGGCGAGCGCTGCGAGGGCGACATCAACGAGTGCCTGTCGAACCCGTGCGACCCACGTGGCACCTACAACTGCATTCAGCTGCCCAACAGTTACCGCTGCGAATGTCGCACTGGGTACACAGGTACGGCCCTGGAGCCACAGGGCGGAAAAAACAACAGATGACTAATTTAGCGTGTTTTTCCAAGTAGGAGCATGTCATGTTACCCCAACACTGCCTGAACGCTATGGCATAATAACGATAATGCATTACACTTGTATAGTGCTTTTCAGACACCTAAAGCACGTTACAATTGAATAGGGACTCTCCACCAGCACCACCAGTTTGCAGCATCCACCTGGATGTTGCCACAGCAGCCGTAGTGCACCAGAAAGCTCACCCCACACTAGCTATAGGAGGGGAGGAGAGATCAGGCAGGACTAAGAGAGGACTTTTGTTTGTGAATCTCTATGGCTAAGCCTGAGTCTTACCTTCAGGTTTATTTACTGTACATTTTTAAGATGAAAGGCAGGTCTGTTTGAGCTGCTGTTCATTCCTGTCCACTCCCCCCTCCACAGGGCAGCGTTGTGACATGGTTTTCGACGGCTGCAAGGGAAAGCCCTGTCGCAATGGGGGCACGTGCGCAGTAGCCAGCAACACCCCTCATGGCTTCATCTGCAAATGTCCGCCGGTGAGCCTCAAACTCAAAAACACAATTCTACATAAAATATACTTTTATAATGTTGGATTAAATTTTTTTGAGTTTTATGGAATGGGTCAGGCTGTGTGCTTGTTCTTACACCCTGAGGAGTGTACATGTATATGTCATTGTGTCTTTTTTTGCACATACTGGTAAAAAAAAAAGTCTCTGAGGTTGAGTGGCTCTGTGGTCTTACTAGGGCTACACGGGCTCCACCTGCGAGTACGACACACACTCCTGCGGCAGCCTGCGTTGCCGGAACGGCGGCACCTGCATCTCGGGCCACAAGAGCCCTCGCTGCCTGTGCATGGCGGCCTTCACGGGGCCCGAGTGCCAGTACCCCGCGGACAGCCCGTGCCACTCCACACCCTGCTACAACGGTGGCACGTGCCAGCTGTCACTGGACGCGTCCGGCTTCCGTTGCCTCTGTCCCGCCAACTTCAACGGCCTGCTGTGCCACATCCTGGACTACGCCTTCCCTGGAGGCCCGGGAAGCGACATCACGCCGGCGCCCAAGGTTGACGTCAAGTGCGAAGTCGTGCAGTGCGAGGAGCGCCGCAACAACAAGATCTGCGACAACCAGTGCAACAACCACGCGTGTGGCTGGGATGGCAGCGACTGTTCGCTCAACTTCGTCAACCCGTGGCAGAACTGCTCTGCCGCGCTGCAGTGCTGGCGTTACTTCAACGACGGCAAGTGCGACGAGCAGTGCGATACCGCCGGCTGCCTGTATGACGGCTTTGACTGCCAGGACCTGGAGGGACAGTGCAAGTGAGTCCTCTATATTTCTCCTTGGCCACTAGGTGGTGTAGTGGTTAACAGCCCAAACTTAAGCTGAGAGTTCTACTAGCTTGAATTACTGTATTCAGATGTCCTGCTATATACAAGAGAAAGCCTGTAACTTGCTACCATAACTTGCTAGCATAACGGGCCAGTGTGAATTTTGTATTGTTTGTATTGTTGAATTATTACTAATTTGACCAGTTAGGCCATGTGAATCGATTGCTAAGAATACCACTAAACGCACAACACTATTGATCGAGATTTTCTCCAGCTGTTTACTCCTCTCGTATCTCTACATCGTTGTTGATCAATGCTTCCTGCAATATGTATTATTAACCAAACAAGCAGGCTGCAGTATTTACTATATCGTATCTGGGAAACTGAGTGCTTATAAGTGCAGTTGTGGGACTTAATTAGCTTGTGGCACACAAGCTGTGGCACACAGTCCATGCTGATTTGTGGTGCTTTGTGTTGCACAGCCCCCTGTATGACCAGTACTGCAAGGATCATTATGCAGACGGCCACTGTGACCAGGGCTGCAACAACGCAGAGTGCGAGTGGGACGGCCTGGACTGCGCCGACAGTGTGCCGGAGCGGCTGGCAGTGGGCCGCCTCGTTCTGGTGGTGCACATCCTGCCTGAGCACCTGAAGAACATGTCGTCGAGCTTCCTGCGCGAGCTCAGCCGCATCATCCACACCAACGTGGTGTTCCGGCGAGACAGCCGCGGCGAGCCCATGATCTACCCGTACTACGGCACCGAACAGGAGCTGAAGAAGCACAACATCAAACGTTCGGTCGACGGCACCGGCGGCTGGGCCGACCTCCCAGGGGCCGTCCTGAGCGAGATGAGGGCATCGGTGCTGGACGGGTTGGGTGTGCGCCGCCGCCGCGAGCTGGACCCCTCACAGGTCAAAGGGTGCGTAAAGTGACCTTTCCGCATCGTCTGTTTGAACACCGCTCGTGGCTTTGATGTATTGACTCGTGGCTTTTCTTTGATCCGTATGTCCCATGAAGGTCAGTGGTCTACCTGGAAATCGACAACCGGCAGTGCATCCAGCAGTCCAAGGACTGCTTTGAGAGCGCGACGGACGTGGCGGCTTTCCTAGGGGCGCTGGCGTCCAGCAAGAACTTGAACGTCCCTTATGTCATCGAGGCCGTCACCAGTGAGTGTCAGCACTGTACTCCCGTGTCAGGACTCCCTAAGTCATGTGGTCATTTGAAACTGCACTTAATTCCTCTGAGACCCCCAGTGTGTACACCACCCAAGCACCTACACCTGTCTTTCAAACTGAGGAACAGTTAGATGCTGTGCGCCATCAGTGGCGCTGATTCTATTCAAATTTGTTTGCCGCAGGCACCAAAATGGTTAATTGCTGCAAATAACCATGACCCGACTCCCCATGTTTCCAACTTCGGTCTTGTCTGCTTGTGATTGCACGCTGCTGTGACCCTCACCTTCTTGGGTGTAATACCAGGGCTTAATTCATCTCCAAGGCTTCAGCTTTGGACGGTTTTCAAATCATTTCAAAATCGTTAGCAGGGAGGAGATAAAGAACAAGGCAAAATTGATCGGCAGAAGGCTAGAACTTTGGGAGACTTTATTATCTCTCATATCCAAATAAATCCCCCTTCTTTACAGCTTAAAGCATGTGCAGTAATTTGAGGTTCATTAATCCTTTTTTTTTACCCTTAAAAGACACACTGTAAAGTTGGCTCCAGGTACTCTTGGCTGAAAAGGGGTGGGATTCTTTCTTTTCTGCTGGGGCTGTTGAACTGTTCTGACTATTAGCGGGTGGAGCCGGTGTGTTTCACGTACGATCCTGCCGCTCCTTGAGCGAGTGAGCAGCAGCTCGGCGGCGATGCTCCCTGGCAGGCCGCCTGCTCCGCCGCGGGTCTCGACGCTGCTGTCTGACATGACGCTCCTGTCCTCCGCAGGCGAGAATAACGGGCAGCCAACAACAGAGATGTACCCCGTGTACGTGGCGGTGGCGGGGCTGGCACTGCTGGTGTTTGCCGCCGCTGGGGTGGTGGCCTCGCGGAAGCGGCACCGTGAACATGGCCAGCTCTGGTTCCCTGAGGGCTTCAAGGTTGGGGAACCCAGTAAGAAGAAGAGACGCGAGCCGGTCGGGGAGGACTCTGTCGGCCTCAAGTGAGTCGCTGCTTGGGCTTTGGGTGGCGGGCGAGCAGAATCGCTCTGGACCAGGAGGGGATGTGGGGCAAGGGGCGTTCGGATCTCTTCAGATCCTCCCATTAATGGGTAACGCAGTGGAGAGAGGTTCTACTAGTCTCTCTGTTCATGTAATGGCAGCTTGCTGTAGATTCTCCTTTGTCCTTGCCGGTCACTGTGATGTTGGTTAAGGACCGGATTGTTCCGCTGTCGGGTCAATAACTGCATTTCCTTGGGGTCGGGGATTCTGCGGGGACAGGCCACTGAAGAACTCCTCGGACATGTCCTTAATGGATGACAACCAAAACGAGTGGGGAGAGGAACATCCTTCTGACATGAAGCGCTTCAGGGTAAGGGGTTCAGCCAGGCAGTACTGTAACTTATCACCAAAGACATTTACTGCTGCGCACAAAGAATTGTGTACTTGTGAATAATTCTCTGTGTTCACCATTTATGATGTCGTGTTTGGAACAGAACTGTCAAATCTGTATGGCTGGTACATCCTCTAGAAAAAGTGTTTGACGGCAACTTTTGCGCAGGGATGAGATAGGTTTGATATTGTGTAGCTCAACACAAAACTCTTTAATGCAGGCTCCGTGTGTGTGTGTGTGTGTGTGTGTGTGCGTGTGTGTGCGCGTGTGTGCGTGTGTGTGCACGCACGTGTTCACGTGTGCATGTTTATAGCACCCTGCAGCTGTTGGTCCAGCTGTTGGTGACTTGGAGAGCGGTGTGATTTGGTGTGCCTTATTGAAGCTTTTGCACACCAGTGGAGACTTTGTCATTGTGACTATCTGCTGCCCATTGAATGGAGGCAGTATTGCTGACTTCCTGCCTCCCCCCACCCCCTCCAGTTTGAAGAGCAGGCGATGCTGGATCTGGATGACCAGACGGACCACCGGCAGTGGACGCAGCAGCACCTGGACGCAGCAGACCTGCGCATCCCCTCCGTGGCGCCAACGCCTCCGCAGGGCGAGATTGACAATGACTGCATGGACATTAACGTCCGTGGCCCAGGTACGCAGCCCCTCCCCCCAGCAGGTTCTGAGCATGCTTACAGACGTTACTGAGTGTGTGCGCAGTCGATAAGCGACACGGGGGACTAGAAGCCCTGAGGGTAAAGAGGTGAAGATCAAACCACTGGTGTCCCCTGGGACAGTTCTAGGGTGTTGGTACAGAGCTCTGCCCTCCAGCTCTTCTCTTGTTCCACACGCGTTTATAGCAAGATATCATTGTTATCAACATTATGTTAATGAAATCCCTTCAGGGGACTATTTTAACTACCAGAAGCAGCGTGGTGTGCTGCAGTTCTGCATGTGCTGGATGGGTCGATTGGTTTGGATTGAGCACTTCCAAGAGGTGCAGAAAAAGCTTTTTTTTTTTTTTTTTACGAAACGAGGCAGCCCATCAAAGCAGAAAGACAGAGCCGCTTTTCAAAAGCGATTATTCAGCAGCTCTGGACTCAAAGGCCCCCAAACCTCTTGTGTTCCTGGAGAACTAAAGAGGAAAAAAAGAAGCGATACCTGATTGTGTCACTGACAAAGTCCAGCGTGGTTCAGGACGGGATTTCATGGGCCGTGAGCTTTGCTGGCTGTTCTGTTCATTGACCTTCCTGGGAGTTCGTCTTGTGATGCTTTCTGGAGGTCGTATATGTTGCTTTGCAGGGTCTTGCTTTAGCTGTACACCTGAGGTTTGTCAGCTGATTCTAATGTATGCCCCCCCCCCCCAACTTCCCCTCCCCCAGACGGTTTCACTCCACTGATGATCGCGTCCTGCAGTGGCGGAGGTGTAGAGACGGGCAACAGCGAGGAGGACGAGGACACGTCAGCCAACGTCATCTCCGACTTCATCTACCAGGGCGCCAATCTGCACAACCAGACGGACCGCACGGGCGAGACCGCCCTGCACCTCGCCGCCCGTTACGCCCGCTCCGATGCCGCCAAGCGCCTGCTGGAGTCCAGCGCCGACGCCAATGTCCAGGACAACATGGGTCGCACCCCGCTGCATGCCGCTGTTGCTGCTGACGCCCAGGGAGTTTTCCAGGTGCGGCTCTCGGCCCGTGTGGCCAGCGTGACCCCCGTCAGCTCCGTTGTCACAGTACCGTCAAATCAACATCAAAGCCAACAAAGCGTTGTTGAACTGACAGTGGCCCTGTAGTTTAATGCTGCCTCACATTGATAACAACTCATTACTTTCTGTTTGGCTTAACTATGGACCCCCAACATGAGAATTTACATGTGGTCAGTAGCTTCAGTTAAAATGCTGACTTTCTGTCTTATTATGATTATAATTATTATTTCATAACTTCAGATTAATAAATGCAGATTCCAGTAAAACACAGCTGCTCGCTGTGTGAAGGTTGAGTGCACGACTACCGCGGGCACACGTTTGCCTACAGCATGCCTGCTTGCCATTTGCAGATTCTGATCCGGAACAGAGCCACAGACCTGGACGCCCGCATGCATGATGGCACTACCCCTTTGATACTGGCAGCTCGCCTGGCAGTGGAGGGGATGGTGGAGGAGCTCATTAACTGCCACGCAGACGTCAATGCCATTGATGACTTTGGTACGGCGCCGACAGGACCTCCCACAGAGATCTTGGCTGTAACTTTTACACTGGTTTGGGTGTTTTTAATAGAAAGTCTTGTTATCATAATTGTTATTGTTATTGAGGAAAGGGTCTGTTGGCTTCACTCTGTGGGTTGGCTAAGTGTCTGTCTGTCTGTCTGTCTGTCTATGCAGGTAAATCGGCCCTTCACTGGGCAGCAGCCGTGAACAACCTGGACGCAGCAATGGTCCTGCTGAAGAATGGAGCTAACAAAGACATGCAGAACAACAAGGTGATGAAGATGTCACACTCACACACACACACACACACACACACACCCCAGAGCTGCCCCCACATGGCTCTGTCCAAACCAAAAAGAACTCTGGCTCCTTTCTTGAGTAGCGTCACGTTTCATGCCGTGCCTTCTCTGCTCAGTAGTGCTATGGCGTGGCCCTGTGTTACCTGCAGGTCATTTACAGGTGACTCTGACTCTAGAAAAAGAAAAAAAGAAACACCTTCAATTTTCATGCCAAATAATCTTTCCGGATCCTCTTCTTGCACCCCCAAGAACTGACTCTTGCACCCCTTGGGGGTGCCGGCACCCCAGGTTAAGAACTACTGCTCTAGGGTCTTATGAACTGGGCCCTGTGTAACCTGCAGCTCATTACCAACTGATGTTTCTCAGTGTGGTGTGTGAGAGCTAACGTAGGCCTGGTGTTCGGTCAGTGCTGGGTCTGAGCTCTCTCGAACTCGCCTATCATGATAGGCGCCTTGGCCACCAGCAGGAGCCTCTCTGTCATATGCTGACTGACACCCTGTACTCTACTCACTCTTCACAGGAGGAGACGCCACTGTTCCTCGCCGCCAGGGAGGGCAGCTACGAGACGGCTAAGGTACTGCTTGACCATTTTGCCAACCGGGAGATCGCAGACCACATGGACCGGCTGCCGCGGGACATTGCCCAGGAGCGCATGCACCATGACATAGTGCGACTCCTGGATGAGTACAACTTAGTGCGGAGTCCCACTGTGCACAACGGGCATATGGGTGCTACGCTCTCTCCCCCACTCTGCTCGCCCAGTGGCTACTTGGGTGGCGGGAAGCCTCCTGTTCAGGGGAAGAAAGCCCGCAAACCAGGCACCAAGGGCATCAGCTGCAAGGACGGCAAGGATATGAAGGCACGGCGAAAGAAGGTTCCAGACAGCAAGTGTGGTCTCCTGGACAGTTCGGCGGCACTATCGCCCGTTGACTCCCTTGAGTCGCCACACGCCTACTTGTCAGATGTGGCGTCTCCGCCCATGATGGCTTCTCCCTTCCAGCCATCTCCTTCCATGTCACTGAGCCACCTGCAAGGCCTGCCCGAAAACCACATGAGCCACTTGGGCCTGCCTGGTGGGCAGGACCTGAGCCGGGCTGCCTTCGACCCGGTCCCGCCACGCCTCTCCCACCTGCCCACCTCCAACCCACCCAGCTCTATGCCCATGGGTGGCGGCAGTGGTGGGGGCGGGCAGTGTGACTGGCTCTCCCGAATGCATGTGGGACAGCAGGGTCAGTTCAATCCCATGAGGAGTGCAGTGGGTCAGGGTGCCCTGCACCAGGCCGGCCCCTCACTGCAGCATGGCCTCATGGCGCCACTGCACAACAGCATGCCTGCCACTTCCCTCTCCCAGATGATGGGTTACCAGGGAGTAACCAGTGGCGGCTGCATCGTTGCACAGCCCCACCTCACGCCGCAGATGAGCATGCAGCTGCAGCAGCAGAGCTCCAGTGCTGCCACAGGTGGCCATGCCCTCGGCCAGAATTTCATCAGCGCAGACCTGCAGCCTGGCCCAGCTGGCACTGTGTCCATCCACACCATCCTGCCCCAGGAGACCCAAATCCTGCCCTCTTCACTTAGCCAAGCTGTGCCAAGCACCCAGTTCCTTACCCCGCCCTCTCAGCACAGCTATTCCGCCCCCATGGACAACACCCCCAGCCACAAACTGCAGGTTCCTGATCACCCCTTTCTGACCCCCTCCCCTGGATCACCAGACCAATGGTCAAGTTCCTCGCCACATTCCAATTTGTCTGATTGGTCAGAAGGAATCTCCAGTCCACCAACTAGCATGCAGTCACAGATTACACATATTCCAGATCAGTTCAAGTAAGGACAGCATGTTCTTGTCCTTCAGGGGTGGACAGCATGATCTTTATATATAGTTAAAAAGCACTCTTCAAAAATGTAATGAAAGACAAAGATGAAATATTTTTTATAGCAGAGAAGGAACAAATTTGACGGAACGATTCCCTTTTTATATGATTTTATACTAATGGTAATGAGAATTTTGTTGGATTAATTTTGTATTTATTTATGTACTTTATATGTTTTGTTTGGAGGGAAAAGAACATATGGCCTTATTATTTATGTTTTGTTGTTTGTTTAAAAGAATTTTTGGGGCCAAAGAACTGGGCCTAAAACTTGAGGTGGAAGTAGAAAAACATCTGGTTTTTCTTCAATATAACAGAAAGTCAAACAGTGGGCATTTTTTGGCATTTTAAATAGTTACATTATTAACTAGATGATACACCAAGTTCTCCATTATATTTAATCTCAGTATATTTCATAATTTTATGTATAAATGTATACATATTACTTTTAATTTTGTCATATTTTGTTTTTTTATGTTTCAGTATTAGATTTTTATCTGGTTAAAAATAGGACTTCCTTTTCATTACTGAACCAGTGTCAATAAGCTACTGTTTTGTTTCTGGTAGTTCTCTAACCTTGTCCATATTAAAAAATTACTGTCAGCAGGAGTGACACAATTTCAACAGTTTAGACTACTGTCACTACAACTCATAGTATATCTAATTTGTGACTGACAACTGTACTCAAAACTAAATAAGTGGCCAATAGGTAAAATTTAAGCCTGGGAAGTCACACGCTTTGTATGATTGACTGTGAAGTGTCAAAACGCGGCTCTGTCTGTGTCTCAGAGACTGATTGTGGCCTTTTCATTAGTGGGGTGTGCAGATGAAAAAACTAATCCTCCCCCAGCACCTTTCAGGAAACAGACTGAGGGCCAAGTGCCAAGTGTTGTCCAGCAAACAGCGTTAGAAGAACACGGACATTCGTAGCACAGGGCTTCTGTGCAGGGGTTTATTGGGAGCATCCCAGTTCTGGTGTTCAGGAGGATGCTAAGCACTGAGCATGGTTCCTTCTCCTGTAGGCAATATGTTCAGCCAGTTCATGTTCCTCTTTGAGTCTGTCTTCCCAGTTCTCTGTGCCTGAAATGAGCACACCGTTCATTGGTTGCCCACATGTAAATAGCTCCTGAGTGCAAGATTTTGTTTCAGAAATCTTAAGTCTTAAACACGTCTGTGATTAGAGGCATTGTCCTCTGAATCGTACACGGAGAACTTGTATCTTACTCGGTGTTATTGAGTTTGAGTATGTAAAAATAAATATACCACATGGGGAACCGTAGGATGTGGATCCCTATATGGATAGCTGGCGTCACCAGGGGGGCGCGGACTGCACCGGGTGCCACCATTAGAGGAGGTGACATCGAAATGACTGTGTCAGTCAGTTCACGCAAGACATTTGTCTGCAACGCTCTCCCCCAGAATGCAAGTTTGGACATCGGCTCAGTTGGTAAAATAATTGTTACTGTACTTGGTGGTGCCAACTCTAGTAACGCAACTGATAGATACACAATTACTGCGGTTATGTAAAGCATTATTTCACTTGCATTGTAATACGATATAATCCGAGTGTCCTAGGGTGACCTAAAACGGTGTGTGACTATGGTAACTTTAGAAGGGACGGTGACCATTGTGTCCCAGTCCATTGCGATGTTCTCACAGCTTTGAGGTGGGCACAAAGCATTATGTGTTGTTTCTGTCATGTTTTCTAAACTAGCCCATAGACCTTGTGTAACATAACTGTTTTTAAAAAGTTGTAGTTTGGGAAAAAAAAGTCAATTCATTTGTAAAGTTTTGTTTGTTAATACAATAAAGGGGGGTGTTTGCATCTTGAGTTTACTCAAGTCCATTATAGGGAAATACACACCACATGTTCTGCATAGGGGCTCCCTTTCACCAATTCTTTTTTTTTTCCCCACATTGTTCTGCATTGCATTGAAGGCAGGCATTTAAGATAGGACCAATGTTAAGGTGTTAAATATACTTTAGGAACTTTTAAAGGAAGGCATTTTTTTCTAAATTCTTCTGGTGGCAACACATTCGTAAAAAATAATGTAAAACTGTCAGTGACCCTAAACATTTTGAGACGAATTAAAGAGTACGGTCAAACGGCAAATTTACAATTAAAGTGACCAATTTGATATGTTTGAAATATGTTTACATCTGAAATTAAAGGAAAGGTTGACGACACCTTTGTGTCTGGATCTTAACCCTCTATGAAAGGGAAGAAAACAAAAAGACGTTCGGATGCAGAATACGCACTTTTGTTAATATTATGTGGTATATGTCTCCCCCGTGTGGATATGCACATTATTGCCTGCATTACATGTTGCCAGTTTTTACTTGAATCTTACCATCTTACAGTCGCCGGTAGCAGGTGTTCTTACACAAAATGGAATGGAAGTCGCTGCTAAATTAGGAAAAATTTACCAAAATTACGTTCATATAAAGTGTGTTATACACGCATTAGCGCAATAAGGCAAGACGTTCTTTAAATGTCCACAGATATGTGAACATTGAGAGCCCGTAAATTATACAAAAGCCTCTTATCTGAAATACAACAAATGAAGTGTATGAAGAAACGAAGATGGTGTAAACACACCATGTTTGTTCTGTGTACTGTGTTTCAGTTGCTTCCCAAATGCACGTTTTCAAAACTGTTCTAACAGCTCTTTGAGATGGGTTTACAACACACCCACACTCCAGACCGAGACAGGAGCGGAAAACGTCTGGCCTGGAAGTTGATATTGGAGACCTGTGTTCTCAAAGCAGACATAACGGGGTGTTTCATTACAGTCGGTCATTTAACGCGTCTCCTCATGACAAGTTTGGCTATAGCTAAAATGTTGCAACAAAAAAGTCACTGTCCGCATTGATGCCTTTGATCAGTGCAATGAAATTATGTTAGCCAGACGTTTACTCTTTCGCAAGCAGTTTTTAAAAATGTTATTATTGTGAACAGCAATTCGTGTTCAAGTGAATGGGTTGCATAAATTTGTGTTCGTCTCTTTGGCCTTTCACCTGAACAGAAATAATATTGTCATCAGTAAGTGCCCATAAGTCATCCATCTTATGAGGATATGCAAACTACGGACAGGCAACCTTTTGTTTAGTACAGTGCAATGATTTGGGTAGCACGCAGTTCCCAACACCAAGCCCACACCAATATATCACCTACATAAAATGCGGTTCTTTCAATACTCCCATGGCGGTTCCTTAGTCGTTCACACTTGGACCTGTGTGACTCTAACAGCTCACTGCTCTTCCGAAGCGGTTTCGCATTCGTTCTCTCCTGGATTCGGGTGATTCTAACAAAAACGCACAAACCACTATCAGGATGCCACGAACTTAGCGACTCATAGGGTTTATATACCTGTCGCTCCCAGCCAGTTTGTTAGAAATAGAGAAGCCTTTTGGATGAGAGGTGAAACATCTTCAAGATTTCCCAAAAAGTGCAGTTGCCATCGAACAACACAATATTAGACAATAATTTAACGTTGTAAAATGTTACTTGGGTAAAGATGATACTTTTGTATACACTGGTGGTTCTCAAATGGAGGTACTGAACAGCAGCTCAGGGACTACTATAGCAAAATTTGACGGCAAAATATTTTCTGACAAATGACCTCAAATTTCTTTGAAAAAAAAAATACCTTCACAAATTTAGAAAATGCACATAAAAAACACAAGGGGGCGCAATTAAAAAAATAAATCTTGCAAAAGGGGGGTACACGCAAAGGTTGAGAACCACTGTCCTACTCTAACAAGAATGGCTCTCGGTGACAGTTCATGCTTTTAAAAAGTGCAAGATGAATACCATGTTGTTACATTATTGCTATTTGTCTAAGTTTACCATCTGTACTCAAATCAATATAACTAGACTACAAACAACTATGAAAAAGCTACATCCATTACAATGATCAGTAATTGAAGCATCTGTGAATTTTGTTAAGACAGTTCAGCCCAGTTGTAGTAACAGTTGCATCACTGCACAGAAATCAATGTTAAAGTGTCAGTGAAACTTGGAAGAGCTCAAAAAAGAACATAACCACAACTGGACACAGCCGTGAGATGACATCACATTGTGGGCGGTTGTAATAACAACCACAGTAAAGGCAACCATCAAATTGAACCCTATGCCAAAAAAAGCCCACTTTCTACTCTTAATGCAACTGTGGGAAAACCCACCCAACGCTTAGTGTGTCTGCAGGCTCTCATAGTCTAGATAGGTGGCATTGCTAATCATAAACTCAAAGCAGTATTATAAACGTGTGAGATTTTCTGCGCATCATGGCAACTCAGTAAATAAGACTGGTCCTTTAGCAGGGCTGCCTTGTCTTTGTGTGTGTGGAATTCAAGCATTTTTCCTGTGATAATGTGTGTCCTTCCACAGTATTGAGGCTCAGATGAATGGCAATTTTACATTGATATTTGTGTACAGCTTTGGTGAGTTGGTGCCCTGCCCTGGCCCCTGCTCTGTGCCCTGTCCCTCCTGGGATGGGCTCCAGGCTTCCTGCGACCCTGAATTGGGTAAGTGGTATAGAGAATGGATGGATGGATTTGTTTACGTAAATGGCTAGTGATGACCTGCATGTCCTGCTCAGGCCATGGATTGCCATGAGCTTCATGCTTATCATGGAAGATATTACAGTGATGCGTGTACTAGGGGTGTCCCTGCTTGGGCTCAAACCCATGCAGCCACATCCCATTCAGAGTTACCAAACAGGAGGATCAGACTACTGAGCTAAAGACCCAAGTCCCTTACTTAGAGGACTAATCATTCTGTTGTCCTGGCAACTGGTGGTTTCTATCATAGCAGTACTCTGATCTGCTATATCTAGGCAGAACAAACGGCTACTAAAAATAAAGGTCAGAAAACCAGGCCCACTTTGGACTGAGTATGTAGTTTTGAGTGTGGCCTGGAGTTTAATCCTGATAATACAGGACATAACACAAATGTGCACCTTGAATGGGGAGTTTGTGCTGCATAGGACACTCACATAATGCAGGGGCCATTTGCTAGTTCACCTGGACTATATATCAACAAATCTGGGTGAGGAAACTAGGCCATTTAAAAGCAGTTCATTCAGGCTTGAGCTGAACATGCAGATTTGACACACATACCCAAGCGTGGAACCGAACCCACAACCCTGCATGCTGAGTCACGCTGAGAAAAATAAAAGGAAAATTTTTAAAATGACTAGGAAAATTCTGGCAGTTTTAGTCTTACATTATGGGCATTAGTTTATTTAAACTGTTCCTATGCAGTGTGATGCTTTGTCAAATACAGTATGCATTACATGAACAATCCAGTTAAGATGGAAGTCTGTGTAAAGGATGTGGTGTTGCTATGCTATACAATCACCACATTTATGTTTTGCTCCGTTCCTATTCTGTTCTGTTTAAGTATTTTTAATACTGTTCAGTGTTGAATTAGCAGTCAATGCTTCACCAACAAATACATGTCTTATGTTATCTGCAAATAACAAGAGGGCTACAGAAAATAACAAGAGAGCTACAGCATCGATTTACGACACATAACGGTAATACGTTGTAGCTGATGCAGTACGTTCAGATTCTTTTCAGTTTACAATGACAGGCCTGCTGGAAAGCCATTCAGGAGGGGAAACACACACAGAAGCTTGCTAACGCCACTGCATTTTCAAGCATACTCTGAAAATCTGTGATCAATTATTTACGCATAGCTGTAAATGGATGTTCTGTGTTATGTGTGTTGGGGCATATCTTGGAAACACTGGCAAATCTTTGGGATTGGTTTAATGTGTGCAGCATTTGAAGGTTGCGAGCATTGAGCAGAGGCTCTGAGAAATCGTCTCACTGCAGCTTTTCCGAAACCTGAGGCATCCCTGAACAGTGTATGAAAGACACGCAGCCCAGAGCGGGGTGTGGTTATGATCCAGATCTCTAGGGTTTTTTAAACATATTCCAGGGAGTTGCTTAACTTTTACCAAAGTACCTTCTTCAACAGCAATGAAGGATATTCAGCAGTGGCTGTCTGTTCTGTGATGCAGTTCTGTGGTAAATGCCAGTGGCGTGGTGGTTAGCACTGCTGCCTTACACCTCCAGCCCTGTGGTTTGATTCCTGCTTTGGGTCTGTGTGCGTGGAGTTTGCATGTTCTCCCTGTGCTTTGGGTTCTCCAGTTTCCTCCCACAGTCCAGAGACATGCAGGTTAGGTTGATTGGTGTGTCCAAAATTGCCCATAGTGTGTGTGGGTTGGTGCCCCACCCTGGGTGTCCCCTGCCCTGCACCCTATGTGTTCTGGGAGGGGCTCCAGGCTTCCCTGCAACCCTTATCAGGACGAAGAGGTATAGAAGATGACCAAACCTGTTACAAAACTTTAAGATGTAAACTTGAAGGATGTTTGAGAGCATCTGCTCTTAAATACATATTTGTGAAGGTCTCCTAGTAAATTTAATGTTAGGTAGCCTGCTTATGCCAGTTCTGAATTTCTGAAACACATTACAATTTCATTCTAATCCTGAGGTATTATTACTCTGTGACCATGGAAATTACACCTCACAGCTGCTTCTATATACATACTGTGCTGTATGTGGATATATTTTATATATTATACACTAACGCATATGTTCTTGTTTTGGACTTTTTAAGATGCAATCTTTTCAGTTGTAACCCGTTTGCATTTAGTACAGACAAAATGGTCAGGTATCCATAAAAAGTATACGTAATGTGAAATAAACCAGTGTTGTATCCATGTGAACTGGAAGATAACTGTTGCGCTTAAGCAGTTTCGGTTTTTCCGCCAGAGGGCGATAATTTCCCCTAATCGGATAATTAGAAAAACAAAAATAAGTAAACAACTTGAAAAAAATTTGTTTTAAGGCATGTGTTCAAAGTTACATGTTCCTTAAAAATTTCTTAATGTTTAAAGGTTGAGGATTTATTACAGCCCAACAGATTATATACAATATTGTTGACATATAAAACAATATCTTGCACTGAAGCTATACTGTATTAAACTCTGTTCTGATTCATGCATACAAGTCTTGTTGACAACAGTTATGACTGAACTTCTATACATCTTAGCTTAGGTCATATTCATGCTGTTTTGCAGTGAAGCTCTGTTTTTAACCATTATGTACATGGCCACTATTTACTATCCTTCCCCTCTTAAGAAATACGTTTTTCGTGCAGTTGTATCATTTTTGGTTATACTAAAAACAACAATAATAATAATAAAGTTATGCAGGTCACTCTGCAGCCATAGACAATTTCCGTAACTGCTGGTTAAATTCACTCTGCAGTGAGCAGCACATGTTTGATGACCCTATGTATCTCGTATGTATTCAACGTGCATGTCTATTACCTACCCTAAAATGTGATTTACAGGATCACTGTGGGTTTTGGAGTCCCGTCAGGCATCCTTGTTCTCAAGAGTGTTCATGCTTCAGTAAAGTGCAGATTGGGCTGAGCAAATTGACCCCTCTCCCCACAGGAACTTGGAAGGTATCCTCAGGATTAACCAGCAGATAACAGCAGAGGTTAATGTGCACCCTTATCGCCAACTAATGTATGTGGAGGACACGGGACCATGTTTAGACTCCAGCCACTAGTTTATGCAATCTTGCAAATTTGAAAAACAGTTTAAAAATGTGCACTATACAGCGCAAACTCAGCTGTGTGAATCCTCAAATTTTTTAAGTGTGTTGGGGCAGTAGAATAGTGATTTCGACTTTTTAATATGATCATAAAGTTGTAGCACTCTTAGCCTTACCTGCAAGTTTTGGAATGACAGCAAGAATTATACCATATTGCTATGGAGACCTGATCCATAGTTTTGCAGTGAAATATGTGATCATGTGTCATAGGCCAAGAACTCTACTAGTGACCAGCTGGGGGGCACAGCTGTTTTTGATAAAGCATAATAGGATGATGAATGTTATACCAATCACAGCGGTTACTGTTCGCTTAGAGTAAATCACACCAGTAGGTGGTATTTCTCACTAAATGTTCATGTAAATTGTCATGATTGGCATGCATCTAAATTGTCTTTATACAACAGGATTTACATCAACAAAACAACAATTGAGCTAGCAGTACCACAAAGTAATTTTTGCATATTGCCATTAAAAAATGTTATTTATGTAACAAATTTAACTGTGAAACTAGATAGCAGGGATATTTTAAATAATATGACCTATATTGCTTAATGACAGGCTACTGTTTGCATACTGTGGAAAATAGAATTTATGTGATTTTAGCACATAACACACAAAAAATTTTGCCCAATTTAGTCATACATATAAGCAAATTAGTGAGTTGTAAAAGATTTGGCAAAATACTTCAGCTATTGAAAAGTAAAAATTTAAAATTTACTTCATGTAATTTAACTTTAATCAGGCTCAATATTATTTGCTTTTAGTTACACAACATTCCAGTAGTTACAATGTAGTCCTTGAGCTGTACTGTTTGAGTTTCGTTCACTAGTCTAATCCTATTATAAAACAAACAAAAAAATGTTCATAGAGGTGTGATGAAAACTCAAATCCAAAAGCATATCTCCTGCATAGCGGACAAGAAGTCTACCACTGACCCATCGGTGCACCCGTAACCATTTAAAATATAAATGTAGGTTTACACTTATGAGCAGCAGTATACCTTTAAGCAAATAAATTCTCCGGAAGCATATCAATTTAGTATCCAGTTGACTGTCAGTTATTCAGCAATGAAGGCGGATGGATAATAGACAGCCACAGTCACTTTGACTTAGACAGTTCAGAATGTTGATAAGCAAGATGAAAGTTGACATTTGATGTTGTGAAATGTTCCAAAGACACATCAGATACTGTAACAAGGTCGTTGTCTCATGTCCATCTAGAAACATCGATACAATGTTTTTAATCGATTAACCCGCTTGCAAATATTAACCTTTTAATTTCCAAAACATTTCCGGCCTCGGTTTCTACGTAATTAATAAATAACACGAGAATAAGCACATATGTAACGTAAAATTCTGACGCTTTTTCTTAATTGACCTAGGGCTGCATTATTTCAATTTCCCTCTTGTTCACCCCTATTGGCGACAGTGCTGCACAGTGGCTTTAACGCAGGCGTGCTGGCTGATGCCCTAACTGGCTGTACCTACACACGTCCCCATAGAGACGGCTTTTCTGCATGGTGGGATGATAGGAGCGAGCCGCTGTGCTGCGAAGGCGCGGACAACACGGGCGTCTCGCGCTTTTTAAAAACATACAAAGAACAGAGGACGCTTTCGACGAGTATCTGCGCACACGGCGATATATTATTTCATACAGAAATTTCGCCGTGGCCCCCCTTTTCCTCGCTGCGGTTGTCATGTAGCGATAGGCCGCATTGGATCGGATCGGATCGGACTGGATCGGCTCGTGTCGTCGGGGAGGAGACCTTTTTTTATTTCGATGACAATCTGGGGCCGCGAGCGCGTGTAATTTTATGTATTTTTCTTCGTTTGTTTCCGCCGTTTCTTCAAAGGGGATCGCGCGCGGCATTGCAGGTACGAGCCTTTTTTAAAATAAACGGACACACCGAGCTTTTTTTTTTTTTTTAATCCTGTCCGACGCTATGTCGGTTACCCATCCCGGTATTCATTCATACGAAGCTAGTCGTCTCCTGTCAGCTAAATTTCCTCAGTCGTTATTAAAAAATATTAATTCACGAAAAGACTCGCACCGCGGTTGTTACATATTTTAGCATTTTGCTCGACCGTGGCGTTTACCGTGCTGAGAAGGACGCGCTAATGTGTGGACGCTATTGAGAAATGTCTAACCAGAAAGCCGTGCCAGTCACGGCGCACACACGCCGTGTTTAGCCAGCTCGCTACCGTACCGCTGAATACTCTCATTTGAGCTGCCGAGTGTGTGATATTGTGGAAAACGTCTTTAAATTGAGGCGTCGGGTGTGCTGTTAGGTACAGTCGCGTTAACCAGTTTGCTAGCTTTGAAGTGGTTCTGCCCTGTTAACGAGTTAGCCATCATGCACGTTAGCTTGGTAGCTAAGAAGCGGGTCATTGAATTTTATCTGGTTTTTAAAAACATAATACCATTATTAGCCTCAGATTCCACTATGATCCTTTCATAATGTGATAAATTACTTGCGTGTGGCTACAGCAAATGTCAAGATAAGGTTAGACTGTTTCCAGTGTACGATCAGGGGGTGCCTTCCTATTGTTTTGAGGCGTGTACCCCTGGTGTGCAATATTTTCATCAGTTGTTCCCGAACACAAGCAAATAATGCATTATAAGGCAAACAGATCACCAAGTTAAATTCATAATTGTGCTACTAGTTGGGTGTCTTAAGTGATGCAGATGTTTTTTTATTTTTATTTTTTAGGACCAAATAGTGTCTATGCTTCATTGACAAAAACGAGCAGTAAAGTCTATTGTATATCTCTGACAGCGCTACATTAAGAAAATATGAATGTAACGTGTTTTTGATCGATTTTGTTTTTAGGATGGACGTGGACGCGTGTGCTGGCGTGGACAGCACCCGGAGAAAGATGGATTTGCGTGGCGAAGGGACTGTCGAGGTTGTGCCCGTAGAGCTGTATGACTCAGCCAGGGCGAAAATAGATGCAAATCTCCGATGGCTCTTTGCCAAAGCCTACGGTATAGGTACGTGAGCGACGCTTCACCTGTTCCTGTAGAGACAGCTAAGCGTCCTGCTTTGAAGTGTCAATGGTTTCTGAAAGGTGTCTGACGTGCGTTTGCGCCATTGTAATTTTTCAGTTGACACTTAACCAAGCCAATTAAAAAGCACTACACAAACAAGTGGGATGACATCGGTGGGAGGACCTGAAATCGAGACTTCATTTCCCAGTCGTTGCCTTAGATTTTATTGTGTCTATGGTACAAAGGCACAGCTGGTAATCTTACCAACAAAAAATGAAATAACTTAATTGGTGCTGCAGTATCACGATAAATGCAGTATTTGAATGCTGGCCACCTGAGTGGAGTTTTTGCATACGAATACCTATGCTCAGGTCGAAATTGTTTTTGGATGTAAGCGATTAAGATCTGGTCTTACTGGATGCCATGCTAGATGAAAGATGTAAGCAAATTGCAGGTTTTTGTGTGCTGTGAGAGGCCTTGTTTGTGCATACTATGAGTTTTAGTTTGTATATCGATGTTCTGAAATTTGTTTCATGAAATATTGCATTTTGGGAAGATGCTACTGTATCTAATAATTACATCTGATTGGCAATATTCTGCTTGTTGATTTTTCAGTAATAATGGTGCTAGTTCCTGTATGGCACAATCAGTTCTCTCTTGTACCTGGCCTTCTAGTATTTGATGTATGTATTGTGTGTGGAAGTACAGTGTACTATAGATCATTCTGGATCTGAAGTTGTTTGATTATTACTTTTTTATTGGTAAAGTTCTGTTACTTTGTATATTTGAGTGACAAAAGGGGAAATGTGTTTTTTTTTTTTTTTTTTTTTTTTTTTTGTTGAATCAATTTGGCACACATTGACACATTTATACCAGTATAAATTATTGGTTTCAGTAAAATGTATAGTTTGATCTGTAACTTAATAAGAAAATAATTCCCCTTTGTAATGTTTTTACTTTTAAAATGTGTTTGTGAAATGAAGCTTTCATCAGGGTAATGGTCGCAGCTGGAAACATAGCCAAAGATTGTAATGGAGCAGAAAGAGGATATGTGTGCATGTCAGTACTACAGGATGACTGTTAGCAATACCTGAGCTGTATTGAGAACTGATAGCTTTGGCGTCAGCCAAGGCTAGACCTGAAAATCCAAACACATTAGGCTGGCGCTCCTCAGAAAATGCACACCTTTGTGATACTGTACAATGCTATGCATGGAATGCAAAATGCCATATTGAAGCCTACTGAGTATTAACATCAGTAACATTGTAGTTGACAGGTACAAGATTAGCTTCTTGGCTGCAGATGAGAGTACTTTGCATGGCTTTTGATTCTTTAACTAGTGTTTTTGAATGGTGATGACCCTACATGACTACATGAGTCCATTCTGGAAGTGGTGGTAATGTTCAGCATTACTAATTTAATAATACTGTTTTATGTTTGATGTAAGCAATGTATTACATGATACTGTCATTTTTATCTTGATTTTTTTAAACTGTCTTTTAGCAACGAGTTTTAAGTGGCAACCTATAAGATTGACCCAACACTATTTTAGACCGAATTATGTCTGGTTATGTATCGGTTATGAATGCTCAGGAACTGGAGGTGTGCTGTGTGCTCAGGTGTTAATAGCGAAATGTAAAACAGTTATGGTATTGAACATTACTTTTGAGCTGTGCTGTGGTTTGGTTGTTCTGGGACAAAATGCAGAAGCAAAAGTGTTTTTATTAGACTGTCATAGAAGTTCAGAATAATTGGATCTACAACTATGAAACTGGGTGCTTACATCATTTCATAAAGTATAATTTTGAAGCAATGATTTTGAATGATACTGCAGTCTATGGGATCTCACAAGATGCAAAAACACCTTCTTGGCCAATCAGTTTTTAGCATTATCACTGGTATGTTCAAATTATACTTGGTGTGTCATTTTTTATATAATCTACTGGATTTTTGGTGTATTGTTGGAAATGCTAGTATGCGTTTGCCATTCATGTTCAATTTATTTGTTATAAGCTATCAATACTTTTCAACCAGTGTGCTGTTTTGCCTAAGGTGCCTTATGAAAATACCTATGGAGGTAAGCACTAGATTTTCATCCAGTTGTTAATGAAGTTTTAATATTTTATCATTTCATAATTTTATGGCAAATCATTTTGAAATATTTGAGCCATTTCAGTTTTGTGATGCTAGCCTTGTAGGAAGGCATGTAAATTATCATAGGGGTTTGTAATGGAGCTTTATAAGGTATTTTTGTAGTTTTTTTTTTTTTTTTTTTTATACACTAACGTGTCATGTCCATAGCATTGTGCATAATTTGACTTTTTCCAAACTGTTCATGCATAATGTAGCTTCAGAATGATAATTTTTTGTGCAACGTTGTACCTGTATGTTCATTCTGCTTCTGAATATTACACTATCACTTTAGTCTTTACATGCAGTTGAAGTTAGCTTTCTGGAATATGAGTGTGACATTTTAATACTGCTGTCTCAATAGATACAGTCTACAGTAAAATGACAATACTCACAAATTGTTGTTGTATTTGCCATATTCCAGTTGCATCAAGTGTCTGCTGACCATATCAATTTATGGTATACTACAATACTTTAGGAGGCTGTGTTTTTGAGAAGTAGTGTTTCAGCCACCAGCTTGTGGTTGACTGTGTCCTTCTCAAATATATAATTGCCCATTTCCTTAGAGAAGCCAGAGGAAATTCTTATCTTGGCACATTAGCTTCAGAAAGGAAAGATCAGAAATGATGACATTACTGGCATGTGAATGCAATGCCTTGAATACACACTGTTAAGCATTGGCAAAAAATACTTGTATTGACTGTGGGGCTCACTGGTTGTAGGATTACATTTTCAAATACCTGTTACCTATTAAACTGAATTTGCTAAAAGTGATTAAGAAATTGCTTGAGATTGACACCGTGCTGACTTCTCAGTTTATTTTTTGTGGCTTTAATTACAGTCAGGAAATAACTGGATATTTGTACTCAAATGTATGGTTGTGTTTTTGCTTTTTCATATTTGGGAGTTAGTGTTAGTGGAAACAGTTTCAGTCAGTGTATGAAGTGAATCAATCTGTAAGCACATATAAAGAAATACAATGCATGTGGTCTTTTCGAGTCCACGCCTGTTTAGTGACTATAAAGTACATGGTTTATTTTAACTTTTGCAAGGGTTTTGTTTCTAAAGTAGGATTACTACAGAACAAATGTTGACCTGTATGAAATGCAAAACCATGTTCCACTTAGTTCTGTTTGGGCAGAAACAGCAAAACTGGAAAAGACAAAATGAGAAAGTAACCAGGGGTAGCTTTAGCCCATAGACAGAGGGCATGTGTGACAGTGATGTTGTGTGGATGGATATGGGGTTGACATGGGGCTCAGTTGGTGTCACAGCTGCTGGAGCTTGATCTCGTTTAATGTGATGAATAAAGGACAGACGGAGATCAGAGCTTTTTTACCAGCCTTCAGTTTACTAGATTTTTGTCAGAAACTGGTAACAAAGGGGGGTTTTCAACTGTAACAGAAACTTTTTTCATTTTGTGCTGTGTGAAAACTGTTGCGGTCACCGACCGGTGCAGTTTTCCATATCTGTATGATATGTGAAATGCAATAATATGAATACCAGAGTATGTAGACCAATAATATGGTCTTCTGCTTTCACAAAACCTTTTAAAATTTTGTTTTGTGTCATTAAGACCTTGCAGAGTTTCTTCTTATGAACAGATTGGAATTAGTCTTGTCGTATGATGTAAAAAGTAAACAAAGTTTAAACAAAAAAATAAATCATGGATCATGCCCAAATGTTAATATTACCTAATATCTTAAATTTAGTTTTTACTTCATTGTTGTATTCTGAGATCATGAGAATTATTATTCAAGATTATTGCTTGTAATTTGTTTGCATGAGGCAGGTTATTTGCATAACCAATTGGTACAGGATTTTATTGTGCAGATTTTTCACAAGGTTTAAGTATGTGTATTAGGTTCTTACAAGGCACTTCTTGTGATGGTTCCTCCTGTTTAATTGGTGCTTGCTCTTCTGATTTCATTTATGTAATGGTGTTGGATGTGCTAATTCATGTACACAATAATTAAAGGAAAAATGTAGAAAAAATCTGAAAAGGGTGAACCTGAAAAAATATAATTTTGTAGTGCATGATTGTGCTTTTCTGTCTGATTATATCAGTTTGGTTTTCTCCTTTAGAATTGTTTATGAAAGATGTTAAAACTAGTAGCAACGTCAGCTAGTAAAAAATGCTAAACCTAAATTTTCCAAAACTGTAGAGTTAACATGTATGAAATGTACAGTGAATTTCCTTTGAGAAGTAGAGTCAGTGATGCTGCATCATACCTTTTGTATTTGTGTGGGATAAAAAGCTCTTTAATTTCATTATAGGAGCTGGAAGGTCTTTTAGCAGGTAAAAGAAAATCATGGTGAACCTCTTAACGGTGCATAGCTAGTCTTATATATTTTATCAGGTGCTTTCCAGAACTGATACTTCAGAACTGCTATCTGTGCTAATAAAACGAAAAGTAGTTCTGACGTTTGAATCTAGCTTTCAATAAATGTTTTTGTTTAGAAAGATTGGTGTTTCAGGTCCTGTTTTGTACCCTTGATTAGCCCTCATGGTTCCACACGAAACATACCTTTTAAAGATTGCCTTTTTGCATTGGTGGTTTTCTGTTTGTAATGTCTTGAATCTGATAAATAACTTGGTATTTAAAGGTCTTAATCTCATTTAAAGAGCTTTTGTGCTTTCAAGGGTCTGGGGTCTTGTGTACAACCTATAGTCTTTGTATGTCCCAAAAATTCAAATTTAAAACTGTAGGCTACATACAGGATCTTCTGTACATTATCCATTTTATATACCCAGAGACTGTAAATCTTTGTGCACACTTTGGATACACCTTTCTATACCCATCCCCAAACTAGCCATAAATGCTTTGTGACATGCCCTTTTTAAATATGCACAAACTGTTATCTAGTAAAATAAGTAATGTTCTGCAATGGTTTTGTATGTAGAATGAAAAGTCAACGTATCAGTGACAGAAGCAAAGGCTCCAAATATATTCTTGTATTTCTGAGGCATTTGAGCTTTTCAAAGATAACTATTTACAGCTTAAGAAAGGGATGAAATAATGGACGGATAATAAAAATTTCGAATGTGTAGCAGTAGCATTCTGCCATGTGAGCATAGTTGTCTACATAAGTATTTTTCAGCATACACTAATGGAGCATAATTTTGTTGCCTTTTTAATGTGTGCACCTTTATGTGGAATTAATAATAATATAATTCCCCATGGTTGTCAGTTAACTCTTACGTTGTAGCTCCTTTCGTAACCATTTGAGCTTGATCATCAGTGGAAAACTGAGTGGAACATGCATTTTGGAATTTTAGTTCAGTTCATTAGTTTTCTGAAGGAGTGGCCAAAGCAACAAATCAACCTTTTGTGTACGTAATTGGGTGCACCCTTTTTGAGTCGTGTATCTGCATGTTTTATCTCCAGGTCTTGAAGCACAACGTTGTGGCGGTCAGTCTCTGATAGATTGTGTGTTCACCTGACATGTCACAGTAGTAAATTTCTTAAATCCACTTTGATCCTGTAAAGCGTTTCCTAATTAAATTCAAATTGTGTTTGTATCAGAACCCTGGAATGTGCAAAATGAAATGCCTCTTATACTCAAAGCTGTTTTGCAGGGGTTTGCTCAGGATAGTTCAATACTTAAATCAGGAAAACATACGGACTATGTTGCACAAAGTACAAATCAATATTTTTAGTCTATTTTTGTCTAGCTATAGATTTCAGTCGGGAACAAATTCTTAAGCTTGTGTTTTGTCTAAAGTGTATGTATTAATTTGTACAAGGGGCTAAATGTTACTAGTTTTGGGTTGATGTGAAATATGCCCTTACTATAGTATTCCAGTTCTCTCTGCATGTGGGAACAAGACTGTGAGCTCTACTGTTTGTTTGGTCTGTTTTCTGTTCCAGTAGCTAGAGTAGTTCATTTTCATCACCTGTTATTAGGAGGGTGTGGTCTCTTATCTTGGCAAAGGAATTTTGCCATGTTTTTATCAGTTGATCTATGTTTTGGCATAAACCATCACCAATGGTATGAAATTTTGAGGGTTAATGTTACTGAAAAAGCATCAGTTTGTTGTTGTTCTTAGACTTAAAGCTTCCATACACCATAGGTTGAGTATTATGAAACCATATTGGAAGCACAGTTGAGAGAGTGGAGCACATCAATGGGATTGTGTAGAAGTCCAATAGTAGGTTAAAAAGGGTCATGTTGGTGGACAAATGTGAGTAGTTAATTCCTTTCAAGGTTAGAGTCAGTCCCAGGATCCTGTTTGTTCAATTAAAGTGATTGGCAGCAGAGCAATAAACTGAGCAATGAAAAATATTATTCTGTACAGAATTCTAAAATTCTAATTTTTGAAGTGGTAAACATTTGTGTCAAATTTAGAGCTGGTTGATGAAATTTTATAAAAAAAAAAAAAAAAAAAAAAAAGTTTTAGTTTAGAAATGTATAAAAATGAAAATCGCAGTTTACTTTAACCTGGGTAATTACAGCATACCGGACATGCTCTCTCTCAAATCCCCCATCCCCTCGAACACAATCACACAGTAGCATGATGGCAACACACGTGTCAACAGTGTTGAACAAACCACTGTCTTTTGTAAAGTCTGTGGCAGCATAAAGCAGTGCGACAAGCTTATTCCATCATCTCCGACATCTCCGAGCATGCAGCCAAGTGAGAGAAGACTGTGGTTCTATGAAATGTGCAAGTGAGCAGCAGTAGCCAAAGATCGGCTACAAAACAGGTGACAATAGCAACATTTTTTTCTTGTTGCCTACCAATTCACAACAAAGAGTGGAAGTTACAGCTGTTTCAAATTGCCAAAGATATGGTGCCCAAAAACATGGGTTCATCCTGATGCTGAATACAATTGACTGTAAATATGAGCTACAAAACCGAAACTATTTTAGTGAATTATCCCTGTGCAACATAAATCTTTGGTAGATATAAATTTCCATAAATAACGTACGTCTTTGTTTTTCAATGAATGGTTTTTTTTTTTTTTTTTTTTTTAATCGATCAAAATCATAAATTGGCTGTAGGTGTAAAGGGAAAACAAATTTCTTTATTTTTGGGCCATATCACCTTGGCCTGTCAAATCTGTCCACCCCAGCCATCTGAAACAAGTGAAAATGAGGATAATGTAGATAAATTAATGGAGAAATCATTGTTACAGTTG
>JABJVR010000038.1:5985085-5998347 GCA_025773905.1 Chitala chitala | reverse complement strand
CATTCAGATCTAGGATGTGTTATTTTAGTGTTCCCTTTATTTTTTTGAGCAGTGTATATATATATATATATATATATATATATATATATATAATCTTTATAGTTACTGTGTCTGTACCTGCTTATCTGATAAGTGTTAACATGATTATATGTCTGTGAACCTGTATGCTCACGTGAATGTATACGAACATGAATGTGAAATAGCATGTTTGCATGCATATATATGCAAATGTGTATGTGAAAATGTACGTTAAGCATGTGTGCCCTGCTGAACATACCTAACCTGTACTGGTGGCATTCTTGACAGGACGAAGGTGCCAGAATAGGTTCAGTGTGTGTGAATCCCAACCTTGCCACAATGGAGGCACCTGTTCCCTGTCCCCAGGTAGTGCTCTGGGGTACACCTGCACCTGTCAGCCTGTGAGTATTCTGTACCCCCCAATCATCCCACATATTGTCTCTTCATAGCTGCTGGTCCTTTGTGCATTATTTATCCTCTGAAAGATGTGCATGTACCTGTACATGACCTATCTGACATGCACCACCATCATGTTCTTCCCTTAGGGCTACAGTGGGCCTAACTGTGATTGGGGTGCAGTCCCGTGCCGAGAGCATTCCTGCTACAATGGAGGGAGCTGTGTGCAGACTCAGCGGGGAGCACGCTGCACCTGCCTGCCTGGCTTTTCTGGGCCTGACTGCCAGCTCCGCAGCCCCGGAGGCTGCTCCTCCCAGCCATGCCGCAACGGCGGTGTGTGCGCAGAGGATGCCAGCTTCCCTTACTTCCGCTGTCACTGTCCATCCGGGTGGTCCGGAAAGCGCTGTGAAATGGGCGGTCTACTGGGAGTCGAGCCCAAGCCAGCGTGCCCGCTCTCCGACTGCCACGGCAAGGCCAACGATGGCGTGTGCGACAAAGAGTGCAACACGTACCACTGCCAGTGGGACGGTGGTGACTGCTCACTGGCTGTCAACCCCTGGGCCGGGTGTGACGACCCGCAGTGCTGGCGTGTCTTCAACAACAGCCAGTGCGATGAGGCCTGCAACAGGCCAGAGTGTCTCTATGACAACTTTGACTGCAACAACAAGGCGAGGACGTGCAAGTGAGGACCTCCCCTTTGCCGGTGTCTCTTCTCCTGTCACATGGCTTGACTGTGTTGTACTCATTGATCCTTGTGTGCTCACCACAGCCCCATCTATGAAACATACTGCATCGACCACTATGGTGACGGCCGCTGTGACCAGGGCTGCAACACAGAGGAATGCGGCTGGGACGGACTGGACTGTGCAGAGAAGGTTCCTGAGGACCTTGCGGACGGAGTCCTCGTGATTATTGTCCTGCTGCCGCCAGAAGAGCTCCTCCGGACCGGCACGGCTTTCCTGCAGAGGCTCAGCTCCATTTTGCGCACCACACTGCGATTCCGGCTGGATGACAATGGAAAAGCCATGATCCGGCCGTACATCCGGCCCGACACTCGCCCGAAGAGGGAGCTTAACCCGCAGCAGGAGGTCATTGGGTGAGTGTAGTTAACGCCGTCAGGGCTGTTACACGCCACATGCATGATTGGGCAATACTTAGTGTCCCTCTGCCTCTGTTGACAGGTCCATTGTTTACCTGGAGATCGACAACAGGCTGTGCGCCCAGGCTTCAGATGGCTGCTTCCCCACGGCCGACAGTGCTGCTGACTACTTGGGTGCCCTGTCTGCTGTGGACATGCTGCGTCTGCCGTACCCCATCAAAGCAGTCCACAGTGAGTATATCCTCACAGGCCACAGGATTGTTTTTAGAGAATAGTGTCCACCCAACCACTAGTCACTGCTAATTGTTATTATCTTCGACTATGCGTGATCTTATCTACTTGAGAAAGAAGGTCCACAATGAGTGAATATCTTCACTGAGAATTTTTATTTTGAACATGTGCCAAAGACAAGGTATGAGCCCCTAGTCTGTTCATCAGGTATGTTGTGAACTCACCAACCTGTCACCTATCTCCACTTGACAGGTGAGAAGCTGATCCCCATAAACCCAAACGAGAAAAACATAGTGCCAGAGTGGGTCAAGCAGCTGCTGGTGGGCATGGCAGCCCTCTTCCTGCTGATCATCCTGGTGTTGGGCATGCTCATTGCCCGGCGTAAACGAGAGCACAGCACGCTGTGGTTCCCCGAGGGCTTCCTGTTGAAGAAGGAGACCACGAGCAACAAGAGCCGCCGCGAGCCCGTGGGCCAGGATGCTTTGGGCATGAAGTGAGTGGCTCCACATGCTAACGCACATGCACACACACACATATGTACACACTCATGTGAGGACAGACACGTGTAGATGCACATACGTATGTAGATGCGCATTCACACATACGCACAAATGCACACATGTAAATACATATGCAGAAAAGCACATTCACACACAAACACACACACACGTGTACTGGTAGATGCATATGCACATGTATGGCACACACGTACACATGCATGCACGCTGCAGTGGGGCTGGCTTTTAAAAGTGCTTCTCCACACAGACACATACCAAAGACAGTGGAAGAGTCTCTTCTGGGAGAGCACAGTGACCAGTGGCTTGATGCTGACTGCCCAGAGGCCAAGAGGTTGAAGGTGAGCTATACATGTGCAACACAGGCCTTCCTTGCACCCTGAATGTTTCTAGTACATGTGTGTGAGTCTCAAATGTGTGTGCAGGTGGAGGAGCCCAGCATGATGTCGGACAATGAGGACCCCGTGGACTGCCGCCGCTGGACCCAGCATCACCTGGCAGCTGCAGACATCCGCATGCCCCCCTCCATGGCACTCACTCCCCCTCAGGGAGAGTTTGACACTGACTGCATGGATGTCAATGTCAGGGGTCCAGGTGCGTGGAGGGTGGGGGTCACACTGAACTCCACAGTGTGTCTTTTAACTAAGCAAGGGATAGCCTGTGTTTTTGGCACATGATTGGTTACGTGCTGCTTCGGGGCCACCTGAGCTCTGGCTGACCTTATGTTACCGTGGAGACAGCTCAGTGGTTGGTGGCTCACTGATGCCTGATGCTCTGCACAGATGGTTTCACGCCCCTGATGTTGGCGTCATTCTGCGGCGGCGGCCTGGAGCCAGATGTGGCAGAAGAGGAGGATCCAGAGGAGTCCTCAGCCAACATCATCTCGGACCTCATCTACCAGGGCGCGTCGCTGGCAGCGCAGACAGACCGCACAGGCGAGACCGCCCTGCACCTGGCTGCACGCTACGCCCGTGCTGATGCTGCCAAGAGGCTACTGGACGCTGGAGCAGATGCCAATGCGCAGGACAACACGGGCCGCACGCCACTGCATGCTGCTGTGGCTGCTGACGCGCAAGGTGTATTTCAGGTATGCAGAGACAGGCATGCATGCACGCATCACAGCATAACACAAAAAACAAATCCAATTATATACACAACAAAAAAAATGCAGTATAAACTCAAGACACACATAAACAGAAACACATAGGTAACACACAGTTCAAGCAATACCCACACTCCACAGTTGATGCAGGTAGAGGTACTTGCACTGCCAAAGCAGTGGACAGCATTTCACTGGAAAAATGGGTTCAACTGGGCTCAATTACCGCCTTGGGTCTGTGTGCGTGGAGTTTGCATGTTCTCCCAGTACTTGGGTTTTCTCTGGGTTCTCTGGTTTCCTCCCACAGTCCAAAGACATGCAGGTTAGGTTGATTGGTGTCTCCAAATAGCCCATAGTATGTGTGCCCTGCAGTGGGTTGGGGCCCTGTCCTGGGTGTCCCCTGCCCTGTGCCCTATGTGTCCTGAAATGGGCTCCAGGCTTCCGTGACCCTTAACAGGATGAAGTGGTATAGAAGATGAATGAATGAGTGAATGAATGTATCTGGTGTTCAATACTTACTATCATGGGCGATGATACATTATATAAATTGTGGTCTTCTGCAAAGCGTTTTCTCTTGTGGTCTGAGAGGAAACGTGATCCTCACACATTAAGGGTTGACACACCGTTTGTCTGCAGATTCTGATCCGAAACCGGGCCACAGACCTTGATGCCCGCATGTACGATGGGTCAACGGCGCTGATTCTGGCAGCACGCTTGGCAGTGGAGGGCATGGTAGAGGAGCTGATCACGTGCCACGCGGACGTCAATGCAGTAGACGAGTTTGGTGGGTGTGGCTGTCAGTTATTGGCTGAACTAGTCATGTGACACGCTGGCTTGCTTGAGCGTCTTTTTTTTGCTGTTTGTGCTGCAGGTAAATCAGCCCTGCACTGGGCAGCAGCAGTCAACAATGTGGAGGCCACGGTCGCCCTGCTGAAGAACGGCGCCAATAAGGACATGCAGGACCTCAAGGTAGTTGGACATCCTTGTATTTCACCCATCTTCTGTGTCTCTGTTCTCTGTACATTTCTGGATGAAGCCAGTGAGAGATAGCACAGAAAGCCACAATGTCATAGGTGTTTTTTTTCCGCTGAGGTGGGAGGTGTGTGTGTGTGTGTGTGTGTGTGTGTGTGTGTGTGTGTGTGTGTGTGTGAGAGTACAGTCCACCTTACTCATCTGGACATTCAGTATTTTACATGAGAGAAAACGTGTTTGCAAGTGATTATAGTCAGGGAAGCATATCCTCCATTACCCTCAAGGAAAGAAGAGTGTTATTTCTTTCAATCCGAACAAATTCCCTGGTCTTGCATGTGAACCACCCAGACAGACTGTGTGGCTCTAGTTCTGTGATCACTTTTAATGGTTTACCTTGTTGTTCAGGTGAGTGAGGCCCATGTTTGTGGATATGTGTATATTTATCACATCCCCTTGCCGACCCCACCTTCTCGACGCTTACAGGAGGAGACGCCCCTGTTCCTGGCAGCGCGAGAGGGCAGCTGTGAGGCAGTGCGGATCCTGCTGGCCCACTTTGCCAACCGTGAGATCACGGACCACATGGACCGGCTGCCGCGCGACATTGCCCAGGAGCGCATGCACCATGACATTGTGCAGCTGCTGGATGAGTTCAACACAGTGCGCAGCCCACAGGGGGCGCACTCGCTCTCACCGCTCATTTGCCCACCAGGAGCCTTCCCATCCGGCCTCAAGCCAACTCCCCAGGGCAAAAAGGGCCGTCGGCCCCCTGGTGCCAAGGGGGTGGGGCTGGGCGGACCGCAGAGTGGGCTAAAAGAGGCAGCGAAGCCACGCAGCAGAAAGCTCACACTGGATATGCAGAGCTCGCTGCTGGAGAGCTCGGTGACCCTGTCCCCCGTTGACTCGCTGGACTCGCCTCGCGGTGGTGCCAGCAATGGAGGCTATGTCACCAACCCTGCCTCTCCTGCCGCTATGCCTTCCCCGGGCATCTTCCACCCTTCCGCCTCCATGCCCAACACCCCTATGGTGCACAGCATGCTGGACACAGCAGGCGGTCCGTTTGCAGTGTCTATGGCCCAGCTAGGAGAGCTCAACGATGGCGGGCTCTCCATGGGCCGTGTCAGCATGGCATCAGTGGCCCAGGGCCCCCCAGGCTACGTGCTGAACGCTGGTCAGCTGGGGCTCAACTTGGGCATGGTCAGTCCTGTCAGCGTGCCCTTTGACTGGCACAGCCACATGCCTGCCACCTCCCAGTGCGGCCAGCAAGTGATTGGTTTGCAGCACCCGCCTACCAGCACCCAGGCAGGTGTGGCCTCACAGGGCCCCACCCTGCAGCAGCAGCAGCAGCAGCAGCAACACAACCTTCTCTTGCACCAGCAGCGAATGTTCCATGGCTCCCAGCAGCCTCTGCTGCAGCCCACGCCAGTCTCCACGCCACAGTCCTTGAGCCCCATCAAGTTGCCTTCCATAGCCGAGCAGCATGCGTTAGCTAGCCAGCAGGGCCTCACCCGCATGGGCACCCCAACTCCGCCCACGCCCCAGCAGGCACAGCCCCCACCCTTCTACAAGCAGCAGCCCCCCCAAGCCCAGCCACCACCCCTACAGCCAGAGCAGCCGCAAGTTCCGCCCCCCCAGGCACCACCACCGCAAGCTCAGAGTGCCAGCAGTGGGGTGGGCCTGGAGGACTACCCTACTCCACCCTCCCAGCACAGCTACAGTTCTACCCTGGATGCCACTCCGAAGAAGTACAACCACCTGCCCAGCAAGCACCCATATCTGACTCCCTCACCAGAGTCACCTGAGCCCTGGTCCAGCCCTTCACCACACTGCGTGTCCGACTGGTCAGACTCCACCCCCAGCCCGGCAGTAGCTGGTGCCGCCCAGACCCAGATTCCCCATGTGCAGGAGTCCAATGGCAAGATGCAGGTGTTCGCATGAAGCCTTCTGCACTTCTAACCCAGAAGGACTTGTGGAAAAATGACAGCTCCTTTTAGGAGTTGCCGATTACTTTTTCAAATCCGTCACCCCCTTTCCAAGATTTTATTTGGATTCGGACTGACTTGATGGTATACAGTAGCCTGTTAGCTTGGTTTCATTGCAAGCAACCAGGAAGTAAAACAAGTAAAAGGAAACGTTTGTTGTCTTGAAAAGAGAAGACAATGTAATGAAGTAAGACTTATTCTGTCAAAATGAACTTTTTATAATGTAAAAGTATATGAAGAAGAAAAGTCTTTAATTTCAAAAGCAGGGGGAAGTGCCTCTGAAACTAACAAACTTTTAAAAAGTAGATCAAGAAAGCGACCGATAGCGGGGAGAATGCCTCTGGTTTCAATTTATTTATTCTTGTTATCATTTCTCTTGACTACCTTTCAGGTGTTGCTCCTTTTTTTCAGAGAAATCTCTCTTCTCTCAATTGTGAACTGAACACCTGCATGACACAGCATTCTCACCGCTCACTGGCTCTTCCCATCACATAATGCATTAACTGTACAAAGAATAGTGCCTGACCCCTGTCCACCCTGCCATGTGCAGAATGGAGGACTCTACAGAAGCCATTTTTCCTCATGCAATTTGCTTAACTTTGGACACAGGACATCAGCAAAAGGGAGAATATTTTACTCATTCTGACTGATTTTTCACTTCACTTTTTTGTATTTATTTAGGCCAGATGAGTGACAAAAGAAAGTAGTTTGACATAATATGTAGACGTCTGTAAAAAGGCCAGCTTTAGGGTTTCAAGTGGAGCAGTCCATGATCTTTTAATCTTTAAAGAAAACATTCCATATAGATTTTATTTCTTTTTAAAGATGTCAAGGGGCATTTCTTAAGCACTTCCAGAGGTGTGTAGAAGGGTGGAGGAGAGCAACATTAGGCAGGACTTCTGACACAGCCTCACGTTTCTGAATAAGTATTATTAACAAGCAGCTGTCCACATCAGAGATGGGGACAGACCACTTGGTTAAGGGTTTAGACATTTCTTGTGAGACACTAAAGATGGACACATCTTCCAGCCTGGCCACTCCAGGTGGAGCAGGCCTGTCCTACTGCAGTGTCCTTGCCGCTGGGAGTCAGTGAACTGTCGGAGGGCATTTAAAAAAATTACATACACCTCTAAATACTTGCCAGCGCTATATTTACCTTTCATTGCCCTTTTTTGTTTTTTTGTGTGTCAGTGTGTGTGTGTGTGTGTGTTTAAAACTCACCATGGTGGATTAAGCTACATGTATTGAGTGCTGCTTTTTGTCACTGGACATTTTGTGCTGGATGTCCAGCCGGTTCTCACTGTTGCGTTGTAGTGAAACAGCTGTGGGCGACAGAACAGTCGGTGTGTGATTTACAGTAGCATACCGCCGCCCATCTGCATCTCGCAGCAACGCAGCGCCACATTCGCACAGACCTCTGCAGCCTGTTTCTGTGCGCCTGTACATCAGCAGTGCGTTTACGTGCACCTCACGAGGGTGCAGAGCGCCTGTCTGCTCACGGCTCACATCCTGACAGCTCTCGCTGCATTATAGCAGGATTGCCTGAGGAACCCGACCCTGCCCCACACCCTACTCAGTGTGTAAACATGAGTCATCCCGATGGTGGTGTCGATCATGTGGGCCCTGGGCACACCCTGTCGCTCTTGGTAAAGGAGCTTTACTAAGCATAGAAGTTTAAGTCTGTAACGAGTGCCACACCTGTCACATGGGGAACTAACGGCAATCACTGTGTGTCACCACTACCGTGTAGTGCTGTGTGCCGGTGTTGTTTAGGCCGTGCTTCTCCTTGACAGCCTAACCCAAGGGCCCTGGACAATTGTTGTTATTATTGTTACTACAGTTGTCTTGTTTCATTCCAGTTAGATTTCTTTCTTTATGTGTAACATAACAAAATGGTTTTTCTGGTTCAGGTTCTGCTTGAGTACTGACCAGCGAGGTCCCCCGATCCTTTATCTTTTGTTGAGAAACAGAGAAAACCCATCCATTCCTGCTCTTTCATGTGCAACATCTGGCATGTCAGCTCACTTACGACACTGTGCAACAGTCGACGTTAACCGTTTACATTGCTGCTAAGCTGACACCACTGCCTGGGTTTGTCCTGGCCAGCAGACGGCTCATTCGCAAACTCACAGCAAGGGGCTGTGACTGTCTCCAGACAGGATACATCCTCCGAGGGGCTGGCCAGTCCAATGCTGTCTTTTTATCAACATGCCACGAGCCTATGGAGTGCTCATGGCACATCTTTCCAACACAGAAACTGATCTGCAAAACTGCCACGTACACCAAAAAGTGTACAGACATGCAAATGAAATTCACTCCTTATTTCATTTTCATTTCACTGTTCTGCTATAGTGCACGTACCAGAAACTTCATTTTCTGTTTTGTAAATATGCTTCGTCTGGGGCAGACTCCTGCTTTGGCTGTCTTACGTTTTTAAAATGAGTATGTACTAAACAAAAAAGAACAAACATGTACTTCCTATTAGCGTTATTGTGAAACAGGATAAGGCCAATTGATTGGTCCTGTATTACTAGAAAACACTTAGTTTTTTTACTGTTATTATTAATTCTTATACTTGTTTAATAGTAGCTTAAAATCAATGTACAGAGACTCCTTTTCACTGTTTGTTTGCAACAGACAAGTTGTAAAATAAATTACTGCTAATAAAATGTAGGTAACTGCAATCTTTTGTGTCCTCTTCTTCTGTCGGGTTTACTGGATTACTGTTTACTCTGTGTGGACTTGCCTTCATTTTTTGGACCCTGCAAACCACCAACCCCCAAAAAATATGGGATAACAGTTCATTCTGAGAACATCAATTAACTTCTTGAAATGACTCTTAGTAACCTTTGACAGTCTCTTCAAGCTTTGAGTACTGCATTCAGAATGTCTCTATGCCTGTATAAAGACAATGCATTATTGTTGCAATCCATATGCATGGAAAAACAGATCATGTCTATAGCAGTCAGCTGATCCACTCTGAGGTGGATGTGGATACACCCCAAACTCATGGAACCACATTCTGCTCCCTCTGCCACATGCCCCTCATCATTGACTGAGGAGCTCAAACAAGCTTGCTATGTTGCAGGATGGGAAAGATAACATGTTATAGCATGAAAACAAATACTGTACCATAGAAACATAAATACAATACAATAGCTTTAAAGTGTGTGTGTGTGTGTGTGTGTGTGTGTGTGTGTGTATTTTCTGCTACTCTTGTGGCTTTAAAGTCGTCACACAGACTGATAAAAGCCATCTTTCAAGTTTAGGCAATTACAATTTCCTGATTGCTATAGTCCCACTTGGAAAGTTCATTCCAAGTACCTGGGTTCACCGGGCACCGAACAGCTCATTGTAAACATCCCAGCAATCCTTCGCCCTTCTACAAGGCCAGGTTGGAACTGGCAGCCCCACAGCCCTGAAACAACCCCATTATGTTCCTTGGCTTTGGCTGACAACAGCAACCACCATATGCAAAACTAGTTATTCAAAGCACATCAAATCAAACTACAGACTGACAGCGACAGCAAAGCTGTATTTTTTTTACATGCCACTTTTTGCTAGAGCAACACACTGTCTCTAAATTGTCACACAGGCACATCTATAGATTTTTACAGTAACAATTCCTTTGAAATGTCCAATGTATATCTACCTATCTATATTGCTTATTCGAAGGAGCAGAACATTCTGATCTGAAATCAGAACATGCATTGGAAAGGTGATCAGGAAGTGGAATATGCGCCTGCTTCTAACATTAAAGGTCAGAAGCAAAATGTTCAGGATGATCTTTGTGTGGACAGGTCAGCCCCACTCAGTGGTGGCTACATCCAAAAATTAATGTTCACCAAACCATCTCAAAACCACAATAAAGAGTCTGGTGAGGGCTCTCCTCAGCATCAGTTACTGCTGACGTTGAATAGTTAACGTTCAGGTCAAAGTGACCACTGGGGTCAGCATGCTTCAGCCAAGCCATAAGCTCGTTTATCTGATGTGGGAATAGCAGCTCTTTCACTGTGATCATCTGCAGTATTCACTGAAAGGCAAAAGGGATCACAGGAACATTACTGAAGTGTACAACTAACGTGGAGCTGAAAAAACCTTGTCACGTGTGAATATGGCCAATGGCCATACTAGAGATTGGTCACATGACCTTACCCCAGACACTACCTCCTTATTCATCCCAGACAAATCCATCTGCCCAACATCTTCATGCACCTTCCTCTCAAACTCACCTGATGACTTCACACAGAGTGCAATGAAATGTCAAGGCCTTATAAGTATAAGCTACAACATGTTGTAGCGACCGCCGCGTGTGGTTGTGGGTCGGCTGCATGCATGGTGACGTCACCCGAGGGCCGAAGACAAATGAACTTCTGTTAAATCAACTTCAAACCCTTAATCTAAAACACGGTACCTACTCAAATCAGAAATGTGGTGTAATGGCGCCGCCAAGGGACAACATGAATTAAAACTGTTTACATGTCAAACTGAAAGTAAAGTGATCCAGTAGAAAACAGACATAGAGCACTGAGAACTTTGAGCAGGAAACCGAGACACGTAAATTAAGTGGTGGTGTTTCACCACACCTTCCTGCGCAGACGAGCCATCAGCAACAAGCAAAATTAGTTATCTTATCAAAGTTAATAATATAACCAAACAAAGAAATGAACCGATTACACGATGAGGTTGAGGTACGTCAATCTGCCTTTTCATATGTTGCTGTATATATAATGCAATACTTTAATAAATGTATACATATGCAATAATATTAAGATGGTATCCTAAACGAATAGCGGGCACTTGGTAAAAACAGTCGCAGCTTTTATAATATAGTTTCAGACAATTATAATTTTCAGTCGTATAGCTGCTTTATCAGTGTGTTTAACGTCCTACAGAAGACTGACGTTAGCTCCAACGAACCGGTTTCTCCACTAAGCTTTTGTTACTTCTGGTTTTCCTGCCACCAGGAACACATACTGTCTTTTGGAAATGGGGATGTTATGCGGTGGTTCCAAAGCACCATGTCAACCCAAAAAGAAATGACAAGAGATATACTGCAAAATAGTGATTTTACAGTTACAAACATATCTCCTGCCCCTTCAGCAGGCTAAACTTTGTCTCTGCCTGGCAGAGCCTGTGTTTGACATTCGATCGATAAATTGCACCACTACTATTCTGCTTTGTGAATTCAATACAGCTAAAGTCAACGAACACATAATATTTACTTAGTGGCTTTATGCTGACAGAGCACATTTTTAATATAGAATTACTGTGAACGCTTAAGGAATATAATTAGGGTTAAATATTCTGCAACTTGAGTTCGAGGAGGCATTCTGAACAGTGCGTTACTCTACAGTGCGACATGGGGGTGCTATTGAGTAATTATCGATCTTGTGTAGTGATGTGAAAACTACCGCGGAAAACCAAGGTAACTGCGGACCTTTTGTTTGCCAAATTGCAGTTGCCTTCCTAAATCTGTGTGTAGCAACAAGTGAACATTCATACTTCCCTATTTCATATTTTGTAATGAGTTAATTACAGCAATTAAGAGTCGTGTCACAGTAAACCCAGCAAGCCCTTTTAGATTCAACAGCACAAATTCCCACTATATGTATGGGTGTGTGTCTTAGTGGCCACAGCTTATACTTGTATTGTACCCAGTAATAATCACACATTTAAGATTCTAGCCAGTTTACAGTTCTTTTAGACTATGGTGTGCTACCCAATAGGCCATGATAAATGAATAAGTAACAGAAGTAGTCTTTTCACTCATCCTGTTCAACTTCATACTCCTTTCTTACTCCTAGAGGGAAATTACTTCTCTGCATTTAACACAGTCCCTCAGCAATATGTGGGTAGCCAGCCACCTGCAAGTAGCACTGAGTGTTTTGCTCCCGAAGACAGCTGGTTATGGTGGGATTTGAACCAGGAAAGTTCCATAACCTAGGCTACGGGCTACCCATTGAGCCACCAGCCCAATTAAAGACAGTTTCCTGTTGGCTGTCTGGTAGACTTGTACACCAGTAACCTTCAACATCGTTGTGTGGTAGCTCTGTTATCCATTTTATGTGTTTGGAAGAAAATTAGAGTATTACCTCTGTTTACCCAAAATGTTGATAAATTCAATAATCCAACATATCCAGGCAAAAGAAAGTTTTTTGTCAAATGCATTTATTACTTATTAAATCACAGTGCAGTGAGGAAATTCCTCCTATGATTCAAAGTGGAATTTTGCTGAGCAGAGGAATCAGGCAGGTTTTATAGACCGAGCAACATGATCAATACTGCTGACTCACTGTATTTGGCAGAGATCATTTGTTTACTGGAATCTTCCGGTACTGTTGCTCTCACTCTATTTCTGAAACTTGCACGGTCAACCACCAATTCACATGAATCTGAGTCCTTGACAAGGTCACACTGACACATTGGTGATCATCCCACTCTGAGGCCATATTGAACCCCCACACTATCTTATCCTGAGTGTTCATTCAAATACCATTCTAACTTTTAACCAGATTAACAATTTTATGCTTTCTGTTTCCAGTCTCTTAACTGGAAAGGAATATGATTACTTTTGTTCATTAATACTGAGTATATGTATGAATAACTGAATCGATACAGTTGAGAATACACATAATTTTCTTTAAACAAAGATTATACAAGTGCATTCACCCAATTCATCTTCCTTATGTGTTGGTCCTTATATCATCTAGTTGGAGAAGAGTGTCAGGCGGCTCAGAGAGACATTTCATGGGAAGATCCCCATCGACAAAGCAACTATACTTATGCGACGCTATAGTAACAACTATCGAGTTGTTGCCATGGATATTATTCTGATGAAGGATAGAGGTAAGGGAACAGGAGTGGCCATTTGCACTTTAGTGTGTGTGTGTGTGTGTGTGTGTGTGTGTGTGTGTGTGTGTGTGTGTGTGTGTGTGTGTGTGTGTGTGTGT
>JABJVR010000038.1:5949204-5984985 GCA_025773905.1 Chitala chitala | reverse complement strand
CCCCCCCCCCCCCCCCCCCCCCCCCCCCCCCCCCCCCCCCCCCCCCCCCCCCCCCCCCCCCCCCCCCCCCCCCTAACATTTTGTACCTGTTAGCTGTAGACTAAAGACAAAACAGATTCTTCTTTGAATGTCAGTAGTATAAAAAAAAAAAAAACCCATCCCAGTATCTACAGGTCACTCACCTTGGGACAGAACCCAGCAGACCAACCTGTGGCCTCAATCGGAAGCAGTATTAACCCTACCATTCATAGGTAATAAACACATTTCTTACAAACAAGACTGACAGCTTGATAGAAAAAGAAAAAAAAAAAAAAAAAAAGCTCCTCTGTATTTAGACTAAGAGCCCATCCCACAAGCCTAACAGGTCAATTTTTAAGAATACCAAGAGCCCCAGAAGTCTGGTTGCTATACATTCAAGAGGGATGAGGATGTCTGCTGAGTGCCGGCTCCAAATGCTTGAACGTGTGCTGCAAAGTACAGACATGGGTGGTGGCTGGGTGGATGGGGGAACAGGCCTACGAGAGACAGCACAGCTGTTACTTGGGGGTGCTGGGCTTTTTGGGCGTGGTCGGCCGCTTGGTTTGCCATAGGTGGGCTGGGATGGTAAAGGCATCCACACTCATGGACATGGTCTTGGACGGAATGGCGGTGAACTGCTTGCGGTCCGAGCTGTATTTGTAGATGGACTCCACCACGGAGGATGAGACCACACGGGGCCCATTGCCGGCCAGCCGGACCAGCTCCTCTGTCTCAGGGTTCATGGTGTACACTGCTCGGAACTGACAGCCTGAGTCCCGGAACAGGATCAGGAAGTGGTTCGCCGTGCTCTTCTCCATCTCCTGCAGGACCATTGGGGACAAAAAAGACAGCTATTAGAGAGAGACCTGAAGCTCTGTGGGCTGCGAGGTCTCAGTGTTTACGTTACCTTTTAAAAATTACATTTTTAAAGCATGAGTCCAAAACATCAGCATTTCTTAAATGCATAAAAAAAAAAAAACAAACATTTGACCTCCACAATCTTGTTCTTCTGCGACTCGTTGACCTTGCCAGCCAGGCAGCAGCGGGAAATGGCGTTGTGGATGATGAACTTGTTAGACTTGAAGCTTGGTTCTTTGTACAGTTTGGGCCCTTGGGTACACACACACACACACACACACACACACACACACTTTTAGAGTACTGTCTAATCTGACACAGATCCAGTCAAAGCAAGCTGGACAGGTAAACTATACAAGACTGAATCCAAAGTGTCTATGTACTTTATACTTTACCTGTGTATTCTGGCACTGAGGCTGGTGAAGAGACTGTGGAAGCCACGTCCCAATCCTTCTCTCCATTCTGACTGGCTAGTCGGCTTGGTGACATCAGTCTGGATGGTGAATGAGATCGGCTAGCAGACAAAGCAGGACAGGGTTAGTGCCCAAGCTGGCAAGGCACTAACCTAGAGGGCAAAGCCAACCCATGGGATGATTACCTAGGTGATTTTCTGACAGTCAGAGCACCGCTGTTACCAGAGTCGTTTGCCATGGAGGACAGGTTGAGCGTGGAGTGGGAGTACACTTTGTTTAGCCTGGAGTCTGAAGACACAGAGGGGGTCATGGAAAGACGCACTGGGGGTAAAGTGAGAAGGGTGAAAGAGGGAGAGAGGGAGAGAAAGAGATGCTCACCCATAAGGCCCTTGGCAGGGCTGCGGGACAGAACAGAGTCGTCCCGAAATACAGTCTTAGGCCTCTGCTTTTTGACGCCACGCGGTGTGGAGGGCTTCTGACGCAGCACCTTGTCCAGGTCCTCCATGATCTTCAGTTGTTGCCGCCGTTGGTACTCCTGCCGCGTGAAGTCTCCCCGGCGCTGGGGGGTGCCTTCTGGGGGTGGAGTCCGTGAAGAAGGGGGAGTGCAAGAAGCTGCAGACCTATCCTCTGCTCCTGGAGTTCGAGCACCGTCTAAAGTGGAAAGCCTTGGGCAGTGCAGACCATGGGCAGAGCTTTTAGAATCCGGTGAATGTCAAAACACACTTGTGTACATCTACTTACAGGACTTTGTTATGAATAGGAAATACTCCCACCAAGGTAACAAGTCCTTAAAAGCACACATTCAACACATCTTGCTCATTTGACTTTGGTAAAGACTTAGTAGGTTAGGATGAGAACTTCCCAAACAGAGAGAGCTCTTTCTCACCTGGCTTCTCTCTCCTTCTCCTGCTCCTGCCTTCGCCTCTTCATCTCTTCTGCCCTCTTTTGCTGTTTCTCCAGCAGTGCTGCTCGTCGCTGGGCCATCTCATCCTCCGGTCGTGCCTCATCCTCCTGCACGCAGCCAGTAAGTTAAAGGAAGGTGGTTGGGGGAGAAGGGACATGCCAGTCTCACACATACACAACTGTAAGATGACCTCTGACCTTGAAGAAGAACCCAACGCCACCCTTCATTTCAGGATCTGTCTGGTCGCTCATTGAGTCAGACAAGGCGTCTGTGGTATCGTCGGCCTCTTCGCCTCGCAGGGACGACAGCGGGATCTCGATGAGGCTGCTGCGTTTGCCCCCAAATGTGGGGGGCCCGTCACTCTCAAAGGAGCACTCGGAAGGTGCCCCAGAGCCGCTACCACCACCTCGGTCCTGACCTGTAGCGGGACCCCCATCCAGGTCCAAGGAGAACACGGCAGGCTCCTCGCTGGAGCCAGTTTCTGAGGAGTTGTCCTCAGCTGGCCGGGTCGGATGCGTCTGGCTGTCACTGATGCTGAAGGAGGAAGAGGTCTGCACCTGGCACTGCCGGGGTGACACCCTGCGCAAGTGGGGCAAGGTGTCCACAGTTTGTGGAGGGGTGAGCACGCGTGTGAGCGTGGGGAACTTAAGCTCCAGCGGGCGGCTGTGGTGCTGCTGCTTGGGGCTCTTGGGGGGTGCAGACTGGGCCCTGCGGTGGGGTGCCTGAGGGGATTTTGGGGGTGCAGCCTTGCGTGAGGGGGAAGGCGAGGCAGATGAGGCAGCCGATGGGTGCTCCCGAGCCTGCTCTCTGGGGAAACGTGGGGTGGGGGATGCGCTAGGCTTGATGTCCATTGGGATCACCCAGGCCTGAGTGGAGGGGGAAGCAGCCCCCTTCTTCCGTAGTAGCTGGTTCTGTTGGTCTGTGAGCCGTTGCATGTCCGTCTGTAAGGAGTTCAGGGCTGCACTCAACTTGGAAACAGCGTTGTTATAGTCACCCAGTGGAGCTGGGCCCTTGGAGAAGGTCACCTGCTTCTCCAAAGTGGGTGGGGCTTCTGCTTTCTCTGGCCTGTTCACTGCAGGATGCTGTAGCTCATCTTCTACGTTCACCAGACGCTCATCTGGCCCAGACCTTCCCTGGTCTCCTACGGTGGAGGAAGGGCAGGTATCAGCCTCTGCTTCGTCTCCAGATTGCTGTTCACGTTTCAGCTGTAGAAAGGCATTCTTACCCAGTTGCTGCCGATGCTTGGCAAAGATAGCCTCGATCCGTTTCTTCTGAGCCTCAATGGCCCTGCGTTTTTCTTCAAGTCGTGCCCCAAGGTCTGACATTTCAGTGTTGAGGGCAGGGCTTTTGCTAGGGCTCTCTTCTGACTTCTGGGTCCATGTTGTCATATGAGGGGTGTCACTGACAGGCGTCTCTGGAGCAACCTTCTTCTTGCGCTCAGCAAAACTGGTCATTTTGACACCACTGTCAGGGGTTTCATCTCCATGTGAGGCAGATGACCGGCTAGCAGGAGTCAAGGCATCAACAGGTGTGGCAACCTGGGGTTTGGCAAGGTCTTCAGAGGCATCAGAGTCCACACTACCGTCTCGCAGCACAGAATCATCATCCCGTGACCCATCAGAAGTACGCCTAATCCGTCGACGACTTGGCTCCCGCTCCTCCTCTGGGTGAAACAAGCCTGAGCGAGGCGGAGCAGAGGAGCTCAACGGCGTTGGGCTACCAACACGTCCGTCAGGTGAGTGCAGGTAAAAGCCGTCGGGGGCCCCATCGGGGTGAAGACGAGGCTCCAGCTTGCTGTCGTTGTGGATGATCTGCAGCGCTTCCTCGATGGTTGGCAGATCTGATGCCTCACCCAAACCGTTCTCCATAGCCCGTCCTGAGTCTGCCCGCAAAGACGTGGGCCGAACCTGCGTGGCCCAGGAGGCCCGTTGTAAGGGCACAGGGCCACGTGAATCCAGGGCCTGATTGACCAAGTGGCTGAGGTCCTCTGGTGGAGTGTACGGGGTCCGCGTCTTAGCTTGACTTGAAGGGTTCAGGTTGTCTGAGCTCATGGATCTGGTGATTGAAATTAAGGGGTTCCCCATCACAACTTCCACATCACTGTCCAGGCCAAACGGGATACTGAAGGAAACAGCGGAGGATAAGGAACGACTGGAGAGAGGCGGACAGGGAAAGCGAGAGAACCCAAAGAGGGATGTACAGAAAGAAAGGGAGAGAAAAGCGAGAGAGGGCAGGTGGAACAGAAAACAAGGGGGAGAGAAAAGCAAAAAAGAGGGAGGGAGGGAGGAAGGAAGAGAAAAGAGTGGGAATGTGAGAAAAGCAAAGGAGGGAGAGAAAACAGAGCATGATACAGAAGGTGGAGTAAAAGAAGTACAAGTCTGAACAGCAGCCATCAGTCACAGCACAGCCAACACAAAGCAATAAGGCACTATTGAAAGGAGAATGATAAAGAGCCTTACCTGAATGGCTTCTTAGTCCATGTCCTTCCCACACCTATTGAATCAGAAACTGAAAGAATTTGAGTAAAATATCCAAGAGGACAAAAAAAAAAAAAAAAAAAAAATTCCATTTAAAGATCAGTACAAGCAAGCGCTCATAATGGCACACATTCGAGCAATACCTGTCTCTACCATGGAGTCTCACCTGTTGCCATGGGGGATGAGATGGGCAAAAATGGCTGTTTTAACGTGGATGGAGAGGCACTGAAAAGCAGACAGAGACACATGGACTCATGTTACAAATATCATACCACTGCCCTTACAAAGCCATGGCATGAGTTTGACAGAGGTGTAATGTCACTAACAGATCTCCAGGCTGTAGGTTCAAGTTCCAGGAGTCATACTGTACTGCTTTTAAAGAAGGTGCTTAATCTGAACTCTAAAATATCCACGTTATAGGACAAAAGTGTCAATTAATAAACTAAACATAGATGTGATTCCATTCTAATTTTGTACATCTTACAAAAAACAAAAGGCTGGATGTTCTTTTTTAAAGAAAGATGTAAAGAAAGTCTGAAAGAAGAACATATTGGCAGCATCTTTTGTTTTAGGCATTTGTGTTGCTTTACTTTTGACACAAACTTCTGAAAGCTTCTCCCATACTAAAGAGAAACTAGGGGTCATTCTCTTAATTTACCTGTTGCTGCTATCACTGTTCTTGTCAAAGCAATCGTCCAGCCCAGAGACATCTGCACAGACAGGACGCAAAAACATTTCATTAGCATTCCACAAATGCAACTGTAACCTTAATGCCTTGTGTTTCTTGTCGACTGTTGGCTGCAATGGTCTGGGCCACTCAGGCCTTTAGCGTTTATCTTCCATCAACTTGAAGGCAGGATAAATACAAGTTCCACCTCCCAGTCCCACTGTCCAATTCCAGTACCTTTTAGATCAAGTGGCTCTAGTGGTTGGACAAAGTCAGGCTTGCGTAATTCGAACCAGCCCAGAAGTTCTGCCACAAAGTTCAGGATGTTCAGCTGCAGTGATACACAGTATTAGGACAGGCATACAAAGTATTACCCTCTATAATATAACAATACAGTAAAAAGACTGTCCACAGCCTGCTCAAATACTTATAGGATGTCCTGTAGTACCTGGAGGGATGGGGGGGTGTAGAGAAAGTCTTCCAAAGCAAGGGGGCAGCAGCCCTGCAGGCAGTCATCACAGAAATCGCGAACCAGCTGCAAGTTGTGCAGGCTGTCTGCCACTGACATTGTGTCCTTCAAACATACATCTGAGAAAGAGATATAGGAAAGAAAAAAAAAAAGAAGCATTCAAAATCTATAAAAAAATAAAAAATAAAAAATAATTTAAAGACGGCAATTAGACAAGACTACCATTATACCTGAGAGTGGTTACATTGTAAATGCTTAAAAACACCAGTTCTGCTGTTGTGAACTGGGATGACAGACAATTTTTTGGGTGGTACATTTATCAGACATACCCTCCAGGGGCAGTAGTCTGGGGCAGTAGAAGTAGATGACCGAAGCAAGTGCACAGCCATCAGACAGGTCCTTCACACTCTTCACCAAGGGAAATGCAGGTAGATGCTTTGGGGCCAACTTATCTTTCCTGTACCGATTCTGAAGAAAAAGAAAAGGGGAAATAAGGAGAGAGTGAGTGAATGTGCAAGGATCTCATAAATGTGGGTGGAGCATCTATAAAGGGTTGGTTCATTAGAGCTGTCAAGTGCTCACAGTCCAGCAGATAAAAGGCAGCCTCTGCCTGGGTGAGGGCTATACCCATGTGACTACCTCTGGCCTATCAGGAGCAAAGTCCTCAAAGTCCAAGCAAAGAAAAATGGGGCTGCTGCCCCAGCTTTCTTCAAGGTGGCATCTTCACACAACAACTACAACAGGACCACAAGACAATCACAAAAAAGAAAACACCACAACACAACCAAGATCTGACGAAGCCAAACAGCAAGCTTAAAAGAACTACAAAATCTACTTCTTGGTCCTGTGTCATTTGCAGTGTGAAGACAGACACCTGGTTGCTGTTGAACTAGCACACTAGATTCAGTCTTGGCCAGTCACAGCAACTCTAAATTAAAAAACAAAGGTCACATCATCTCCCATGAATCTGGGGCTTTGCATGTCTAGCAGCAGTGAGATTCTGATGCTCACAGGCTGCATCCTTCTCAGGTCTTAGTATAGATTTACCATCAAGTAACTCCTCCACAATCAAAGAATCAACCAATCGCTGGCCTCGGTGCCTGCACCTTCAAATTTCAAACAAAAACACACCTCTATACAGCACAAATCAAAGCCAGCCAAGAAATTACAACTGTAGAAAGAGAAAGAGAAACGCACACAAAGCAGCTTCGTAGGCAAATGGCGCACATGCATGATACGCGCACACAAAGCTCAGCCAATGACACAGCAAGATCAAAGCGAGCTCTAGAATGCTGTGCGAAGGCAGACAGAAAGGACAGATGTGACAGGAGCCAGCAAGCCATGGGGGAGCTCACAGCAGCCGGACTAGCTGAGGGGCAGGCTGGGAAACAACCAGGGGGATGGGTGAGGAGGGGGGGTGTCAGTGAGGTAGGTGGGTGATTCCCCATCCTGAGCGGGCTCCACACGGCTGGACCGGCTATGCATTCAGTGTCACAGGGGCAGTACAGGCTGAGCTTTTGGCTCTTTTTGCCCCTCAACAGAGTGGTGAGAGCGCAGCCGATGGCGCCCTCTGGTGGCTCTTGGTGTTACCAGGGCTGGGGTGGTCATGAACCAAGCCGCTCTATCACAGGGCTCTGTGGTATGCCAATTGTGAAAGAGCAGTGGTGTGGCAGCCTCCAGCCCCAACCCTGTGAGCTCTCCGACTGAGGCCTCGCTCGACCCCACCTAAGGTCACGGGACGCACACAGACACGGAGGGCACGCACAGTGACGGCAGAGGAGCGCTCTCGTCTCGTTCCGGCGCGGCGGCGTGCCCGCGGCTCTGAGGAGCGATGCCTTACTCCCACCTCATCCTCCTTCGACTCCCTCAAACAAAAAGTCAAGGTACTCTGGACGCAAAACAGAACGGCAGAGAGAGATGCATGTGAACGAGGCATTCGCCATGGGGAAGTGGGGCAGGTGAAGGTGGGAACAGGGGCAGGTCTCTGACCGGTACCTCCAGTGAGGATAACCATCTGGAGCAGGAAGTCTTAGCAATCTAAGCTCTCTGTAGTCTTACAGCTCACTCATCAGGAGAAAACCATGCCCACATCTACCCTAGTCTGAAACAATGCACAGGCCATCACTAACACCTGTCACTTTTAATAGGATGATGGACAGTTTTATAAATAAGCCATTATCCACCTTGACCATTCAAAACCTTGTAGATCAGGAAAATAAGCATCAAATGACATTAACATAGGACCATCAAGCTTGACAAAATTTTTTAACACTGAATTCTAAAGATGCAAACCCTCCACAATGCATGAACAAAAATCTACACCTCACAATGCCAGAAGGAATCCACTTCGGTTGCTTGTTAACGTGTTCGTTGGTTGTGCCACTTATGAGAATTTTGTGGGAAGTGCTGAGACCACCAAGCTTTCCTGGGATGTGTTCGACGCCCTTACATACTACACGGTCTCTACAAGTCTGTGCCAATAACTAAAACAATGTTAATTTTAGTAAAGGACATGATTTCATCCTACAGCTAAACAGCTCTTAGCTACCCCCCCCCCCCTCAGAAACATGCATACAGCTCTCAAGGAAAAGCACTGCTAATATACAAATAGGAGCATGTTAGCAGTTTTGCATTGTAATAGTGTGTACTTCTTACACAATTTCAGTGTGTTGGGGAAATTCCACAGCTTAAAAATGCCTGGGGGGGGGAAAGATGCTAATCCCCATTGAGCTCACTTATCCACAGTCACCATTTCCACCCCTCCCTCCTCAAAAACGTCAGTGGGAAACGCACAGAGAAGCCACAGGCGGCGGCAGCAACGGGATGTAGGCAGTGGGTGAGAGGGGAGGCGAGGGGACGAAGGAGAGGTGGCTATGGCAGCTGGCTGACCCTGCGTGTGAGCAGAGGGAGCAGAAAAGACAATGCTGTTAAAGAAAAAAGGAGAGACTTACAGGAACAAGTTTCCAGTACCAACGGGCTGGGCACTGTCAGAAAGCGAGAGCGAGAGAGAGCGAGAGAGAGAGAGAGAGAGAGAGAGAGAGAGAGAGAGAGAGAAGAAGCGAGGAAGAAAGGAGGACAGGAAGACAGAATGTTAAGGAGCTTTAAAGGCACTGCGGTTGAAAAGCTGTGTGAAGACGGCTTGTTTGTGTGTGTCCGCAAGCGTGCATGCCTTTCAGCATCATTGTGGGAAAATTCCAAGCTAAAAAGGAACCTCTTGACAGCAGGATGTTGTGAAGACATCCCCAAAATCCATCTGGTGTTTCATCTTGTTTTTCTTTGTTTTTAAGATAATATATATTATTTTTTTACCCAATTTAAAGTACCACTAAAAGTATTACTTTGTTGAGTTTGGCTGTAGTTAGTGACACAAATATGCAAATGCGTATTTACGTGCTTCTATGCATGCGTGAATGGAATTTTGAATATGTGTGTGTGTGTGTGTGTGTGTGTGTGTGTGTATATATACTTACAGCAGGCTGAACAGACTGTAAGTCTGTGCTGGGTTGAGATCCCTGGCTCAGGTCTTCACTCTCCCTCAGCCTCTGGTTCAACTGCAGGACATGAACATTCACAAAAATGACACAGAAACATGTAGACGCCCAGACTTCATGCACATCCATATATGAAACAACGTGTCGATGTAAGCAGACGCGGACAGTGATGGCACATCTGGGGAAGGTGTGCGGAGGGGCTCCAGAGTGGCACTGGACAAAATCAGAGTATCAGTAGGACACAGCTGCATACCTACCCGATTCACCCAGTAGATCAGTGCGTTCTCCCAGCCGGCTCCGCTTCCCAGCCGCTCCACTTCACCTGGCATCTTCACTGCTTTCACAGTCTCCATGGCGCCCATCACAATTAGCTCATCAATGACTGCCAGGTGGGCACTCTACACCAATCACAGGAGAGAGGGGATGAAATCAATGATGGACATAGACACAAACCACAGGCAGATTTAAATGAATGAATAAATGAAGCACACAAAATGTAAAACGCCAATAGATGCAACAGGAGCAGAAAGCTGGGCTTTTGTATGTTGATGGAAGAAGCAAGACTCAGCTGGGATCATCATTCCACATCAATGCAATCAGGTGGCTTACCTTAGCAGTTCTTACTGGGCTGAACAGGCAGACTACCAGTATGGTATAATACTGAGAACAATAATAATAATTCGAAAGGGGTGGGCACACCAATCCCATACTGAAACTGAGTGTGGTACATCCTTTGCTATGCCAGCAGTCTATGTTTCACTTTTGGCAACACGGTGTAGTAACAAAGTGGAAGTTCCCATATTTCACCACTAGGTGGCTCCTTTAACAGATCCAAGAAAGCAGTGTGTGTGTGTGTGTGTGTGTGTGTGTGTGTGTGTGTGTGAGTGAGAGAGAGTGTATATGTGTGTCATCCTAGTAGTTTCAAATATCAACTAACACAGTGAGCTGAAAAATCTGCTCATACAGGAACCAGAGTACACACTGACAAATATTTTGGTAAGGTAGTAATAAGCATTTTGACTTCCTCAATTTCCTTTCTGCTTTCAAAATTCAGACTACCAGTTTCAGAGTTTTAAATTTACAGCTTAAGGATGAAACACAATCCTCAGTGCTCGCTGGAATGCTTTAGTTGACAAACACAGGCATCAGGACATAAACCATCCAACATCCTACTAGCGACAACAAAAGAACTATAGATGCCTTCATTCAGTCAAATGTCTGGACTGGAAGCAAGAGCTAAAACAAGGCTCATGCGAGATGGCAGGAAGTGGTGCCGCGATATAATGACCTCACTGGGGAACTGTGGCGGGAGTTGTGCACGGTTCCACAAAGGCCAAGAATTCCACAGCAAAGGGGGAATGAGAGCCACACAAGACCTGAGGAGGCATGGAAATCAACAGTGTGCGTTTGTACGTGTACACATATGTTGTAAAAGGAAGAAGGAAGAGCAAATTATTCATTGCATGACATTGCTACTAGCTCACAGGGCTATGCATTATTTTGAATCACACCCAACCGGCACCTGCAGGATTCCTACCTGAGCGCAGAGGCCCCGCCCGGGTGCCTGAGCTCATTAAAGCTCCCGTTTATCATCTGGCTCAGCCACCAATAGCCTCTTATACGTTAAGGCGCTAACGTGGCTAATCAACTCGGCTGATAAGGCAGCATTTCCGATTCTTCTGCCTGGCCCCCCAAAAGCTACTTGGCTCTTTCAACAGATCAACTACAACTGCCTAAGAAGGCAGGGGGGACCAAGGACCATTCTCATCATCTCATGAGAGGTCAAAAAAAAAGGTTCAGGGATCAAATACGACAAACTACTAACTGGAGCTTGCCTTGTGCTAGGTGAACTATCCCCAGCAGGAGACTCAGGTCCAAGTCTTGACTCTTGGTCAGGCCTGGGTTCACTAGGCAAATATTAATCAATATCCCTCCCCATATAGTTATAATCAGTACCAGTTATGCAACCTCTCAGCAATGACTCACCTCATCTTGAGCTCAGCTATAATCATTAACTCTCTCAGATGGTGAGGACTGCCCATTAATAGTCCAGAATGAGACACTAAAGTCATGTCAGCTAGCCTTGTCAAAATTCCAGAACGAGAACACTGGTGTGAACTGCTTAACACTGTCAGTCTGTGGTGAACATGTATATACACACAGCAATACAATGAGTTGTAGCTGTTTAAAACAGATACACATGGACATACTAACCTGAATATATATGGAATGTATATACAAACACACGCATGCACACCTCCAAGCCAGGGACCACAAAGTAGGCCAGAACACTGAAGTGACAGCCTGGATGTAAACTAGCAGCAGGAGAAAAAGGGCTTGCTCTGAGTGGGAGGGGAGCTTCTTTGCAACTTGGGGGGAGGGCTCACAGGAATTCACTAAGCCTAATCACACGCTGCACTAATTAAAGTGGAGAGAGGGCTGCACATTTACCCAGAATGCAACTCTGGGCAATCCTCAACATTCCTTCCTGCTAAACACCCCTGCAATGCATTTTGGTAAACACTTACTCTCAGAACAAGCAGTTATTGTTGCATTTTATTGTGAGACTTTTTTTTTTTTTTTTTTTTTTTAAGTAACAGAGCTAGCAGGAGCCCAGTACCTCACAAGGGTACACGTGCGACATACATCTGAACAAGTGGAAATTTTCATGCAATCAGCGTATGTAATGGTAATGTGGATCAGCATATCCCAACCAGACAGCACCCCTCTGTACCACCCACAGAGCTGGATCAAGGAGCCAAAAAAATAACTAGCAAAATAACTAGCAAACCAAAGTGCCTCTGAACTACAACTGCTGGCACCTGACCGACACGTCTGTGACCACTCTGTGGCTCATACATGTGACTGAGAGACCTTGAGAGTGCGCGCGTGTGTGAAAGTGAGAGTGACCATGTGTGAAAATGTGCTATACACAGCTGTACCTGGTAAGCATGCATGTTGGTATGTGCGTGTCACTACACCGGGTGACACAGACAGCGACGCCACTCTTCAGTCTGGACAGCAGATTTACAGTAATCTCCACGGCTCTTTATCCTCAAAGGGATAATGTGAGCTCACTAAAAGTGGGAATTGTCTGTCCACATTTAAGAGTTTTATAACCACCGCTGTCCTTGTATAAGTATTTACGCAACTGCTAAAAATATACTTGGTAAATGACCACACCTAAAAAAAAGCTCGATTTGGATATCAAATATGACTGCTGATTACTGTTACTAGACCAATAAAGGATGCCAACATGCAATAAAAATTAACACTAAAATTATACTGCTTGTACTGTATTTGTATGATGTGTCTGTACTGTACTGTTTGTATACATCTTGAGGGTTAAAATGGAAAAATGTTTTGGAAATTGGAACGCTATTCAATTAGCCAGAAAACTTGTCACACATAAACAAATGGATCCTTGATATTAATGTCACAAACTGACAACAGGAAGACCTTTCCTTGAACTGGGTATTAAAGAAACATTTCCACTACAATCCCAAGGAACAAAGCTCTCAGCTACCAGGCCAGTGCATTCGGACAGACTGGTCACATGTAGCAAAAGGACAAGGGCCCTCCCGTTTTCTGTGGTCCATGATACTTGCTGCAACATGGTCAGAACTGAGCCCAGCCAGCAAGTTTGGACACAGGCTGAAGTGCAGCCCAGGGTAAGGTGTACACAACCACATATACCTGGGCCTCAAATTACCAGGCAGTTCTGCCTACGACTACAGAAAGCCCAAAAGGAAGAAAAAAGTGACTGGTATTATTTAAAACGTAAAGGAAGTGAAGCACTTAAGAACAATAATAGCTAAACCTTTTGAAGGTCTGACCTTGGCAAACAGCTTACCCCTTACATAAAAGAATAATAATAAAAAAAAAAAAAAAAAAAAAGCTTTAAATTACTAGTTATGGCAACAACATGTTCACATTCCTATCGCTGTACACAACCTTGGTGTGCTCCTGTTCCCCAGAGAACCCTGACAGCAAGTAAGGGTTGAAGTTCAGTGAGCCGTGTAAGGCAAATCCCCTCTGGTGAGCCTAAGAAGATGGAAAAAAAAAATGCCAAAAACCTCAGGAACTGCCAGGGAAACACAAACGTGCGGCTTCGGTTTGGGGAGGCCAAGACGCATACTGAGCTAAATTCTAAACATATTCGCATGCAAACGCGTCAGGTGAAATATTGATATCAAAACACAGAGGACTACTGGCCTAGCACAGGTAGGGTGAACCTGCAGGTGAACAACCTCAGGGTTAGAGTTAGGGTTACAGAAGGAACACGAGAGATCGAGAACCTGCTGCCTGCCGCCCCGGAGCCAGTAAATGTGTACTTACTGATAAACACCAAAGAAACCTTTTTAAATACAAACAAACAGGCCACATGTTCACTAAGCTCACCGTGGAAAGAAAGTGCATTCCCTAAGGTGAACTTAGCCAAGCAGCAATACCATCTGTGTACAGTACTAACAGCCAGAAGGTCAGGGTGTTCACTTAACAAAAACAGCACAAGCAGTATCCAGGAACAATGCTTATACATTTTCATTTAGCTACACAATTAAGAGTTTCTTTTTTTAAATGGTGTGACTGAAGGTATACCACAAATACCACTCTTACGACTTGAACATGCAGTCTGTGGATAAAAGGTGATTCCTTTAACTACCAAACTACCTGCTCCTAGAGGTAGTATGGTTTTATCTGGGTTACTGCTGCAGCACCTCCTGCAGGATTAGCAAGGGCAAAGAGGAAGCTGCAGTTTGCACTGGTGCCAAAGCTGTTTACTGGCCAGGCACCACACAGCAGTTCTGCACTGACCCACTTTCCGCTCTACACCGCAGCCAGACAGCACCAGCCGAGCACAGCCAGTAGCCCAGATGGCGCTAGTTCTGTAAAAGGCTCAGTGAGATGCTATCTAAATGCAGGGACGTGAAGGCAGCTGTGGCAGCCAAACATAGAGCTTTCTGAGGCAACTGCATAGCACAGGTAATATACTACTGTATTGTGTCCCTGTGCACAGAGCTTTTTAAGGGACCACTCAAGCAAAAGGTTCACGGTGGTTGGACACAGCACCAACTGTGTGGAGATGCAGCTGAACTAATACTACAATACACTGACTGTCCATGACCACTTGGGCAAAAATCTCTGATTTAGTCCAAAGTAACAAAGCCTTAATCGACTCCAACATGCTCACTGGAGGTCAAACGTCAAATAAAACAACGAGAGAAAGGTGCAAATGTGAACATGCACACATGCATACTTAAACCTTTACTGGATTAAATATCAGATCATTTTACTGACAAAGATTCTTCAGATTCCTTACCATTTTGATGGGCTTGTGTCGAAGATCGGCCTCCGTCACCAAGACATCCTGGTCCTTGGGTGCCAAGCCCCTCTTTGCAAGGTGCTGCAGGACACCAGCATTGTCTCTAGGGGGCACTGAGGTTGCAGAGCGGCCCCCCCGGAGCAGGCTGCAGACCCTGCAGTACAGCTCCGAAGACAGCAGCAAGTTCGTCACTGGTGGTTTTATGTGCTCCTGCTCGTATTGGTCACGATAGAACGGGTCCCTCAGCTCTGCCGGAACATTCTCTACAGGTGCAGAAAAAACAACAGCATCACATTAATCTACTGGTGTTTTCCTAGGTGTGCCAACACCTTAGCAGGATGTACTGGTAGATTTGAGGTAGCTGACTGTAAGACACAGAGAAAAAATGTGCAAATTCCCCTGTGCCCACCAGGGATGTGTGCAGCATAAACTGCAACCTACAAAAAACCTCAGGCAGCATGGCAACAATGAGTGAAAGTAACTGAAGGCATAAATAAGGGTTATTTAACACTGTGCACTACCCCCCATTAAGTGGATGGCACCTTCCTGAGGCCACAATCAGCTGGATGAGTAGACAGCCCTTGGGTTAAACCATCGGTAGTGGGAGGGGGGGGTTCTCTGGGGCATTAAACAAAGCAACAAGGAATGGTAGATTCAGGCCATCACAAAAACACAGCAGCAACTACCCTCAGAGACTGTACAGGCAATACACCAATGACACACTAGCAGCATCACATGACACCCCCCACCCTCTCGGTGACCCACATTCCACTACAGTCCCAGTGTCCTCACATCCACACACTTGCTCCAAAAGCAGAGAACACAAAATGAAAAATGACATATGGCACTTGGGGCAAAGTGTCATTTTTTTCTGTCCTGGAGGGAATGGGTGGAACAGTTAGCCTCTTCTCTCCCAAGCATACCCCAGTATCAGAAAAAAACGCATTTTAACGATACCATCACACACACAAACGCTGAGATGTTCAAATAATTGGTTCTCTTCTGGCCCATTAAATTAGCAAGAGGCAAGAGCCTTCCAGGTGTCCTGTTCCTTTCCACACTGCTGAAATGGTCCTAGTGTTCCCAAAATTTCAATCTGACAGGAAATAAATCAAAAGTTGTCATAGTTTAATTATTACACTTGTTGAAACAAACATAACGACTGTAATATCACCTGACTGAAACAAACACACACCAAACACACCTGACAGGCATAGACTTAATGTTTCCTCTCCAACAGGTTATTCTGCATTTAAAGCCAAAGCAAAACACACTCAACCTGTGGACAGAGCTAAAGAAACAGCAGTGCATTAAACCATTCCACCTTCATGAAGCACATGTGTAAACAGACAGACACGCACACAAAAGAAAAACTGTCTAAACTCAACCATCCCCATGGACAACCTGCTGAAAGAGAAGGAGCCGTGTGTTTTACTGTTCACCTCATTGCTTCTGTGACAGACGCACCTGTCAGGGTTAAAACAACGCTGAAAGCAGGTGCACCAAGCTGCTGTTCTACACACTGATAACTACACACACAGCCACTCATCCAGGCACATACAGTGCTCTACAGGGTAAGCTGCTACACAGACCTGAAAAGCAAAACACCTTCTCTGTTCCAGTGTTTCAGAGAGGAAAAGCACAGAATAAATGGTCTCTTATCGTCTAGGCTCTCTCTCTCTTTTTTTTTTTTTTTTTTTTTTTAATAATTTACCGTATTTCTCCTAATTAATACGGCCCAGGCGTGTTACAAGATGCACGCAGGGTGTCTATTTGAATCCAAAATGTACAAACTATTAAGTTTTTAAAACCTTTAAAAAGAGAACTTCAAGTTTTTACAAAAAAAAAGCCTAACGTTCCTCTACGTTCTTTTTTTAATTCCCATTAACCACAACTAAATAAAATTCAGTCATTATCAGAGTTTCCGTTAGGCATATGAAGACCTTATTATTGTACTCGACTACAATCAATTTGAGATTCAGATACGGATTGTCCAAATAATGTAGCATTTTTGTGTCAATGATCTTTACTTTATACGTATGATTCAATACATTTACACAATTATTCTCTGCAAATCTATGCATTGACCACGTTTCTAATAGGGATGCAGACGAATATTCGAATAATGAATATTCGTTTAACTTTTTACTATTCGAATTGATATTTTACTATTCGAATGTTCGTTTCTGTACAGCCGGCTTTCCTTGTGTGAAACTCACGCTTTTATTTGTTTTCAAACATCGCATCAAAAAGGCAATTAAATCGTCATTAACACTAAACCGCTAAAACAGCAATGTAACAATAAATCCCACTTCAAAAAGTTCTACTTCTATGAAGTCAAGGTGTGCGGCCAGAGTCTACATGCTCATATACAGAAAAACCAGTGATTCAGCTCGTTAAAAGAGCAAACGCGTGCGACTTTTGAAAATGATGCAACCAGTACATGAAAATGAAAGGTAGCTGGTATACCCAGGTAACATCTGGCTAATTCTGACGTCTGTGGATAGTCGGTAGCGTGCGAATTACATTGGTGTTGTGTGAGTGCAGTATGACACTGAGGGGAAGGAGGGAATATTAATTATACAAACATCGTCAGTGAACAAGAAGGAGACTCGACTAGCAGCCAACGCGTTGCCTATACCAAACGTCAAACGTGGCGAAATATATACGGCAGTGTTGCTGGCCTCAATCGATGTCGCTGATTACGACATGTCATCGGTCATCAGTAAGCGAAAAATTCGAATATTCGAATAGACGCATCGAATATTCGAATAGCAAAATAAAACGAATACCGCATCCCTAGTTTCTATATCACCGCTTTAATCGTATAGGAGGGGTGCACTTTACCGTGTCTCGTTACTGTATTATCGGGTGGGGGCGCGTCTATTAGCGCAGGCGCGTTAATTAGGAGAAATGTGGTATATTTTTCTTTTAATCCAGCCTCTTTAATTTTGAGAGCTTTCAAAGGTCGGAAACTGTGAGATAAGTATAAAGTTTGTCAAAGTACAGTACATATGTGCATACACCATTTCCAACGCGTGCGCACACGCACATTCACGTTGCTCACCCACTGTATGAGCAGTCAGTGTGGATGCAAAGCAGGATGCAAAGCCCAGCAGTGACTCAGGTTGAGCAGTAGAAGGGGCAGCTATAGGGTTAGGTGACAGGCCTAAAAATAAAATTACAGATTTTTCCCCCCACACCTATTTACAATATTAACTTTTTTAAAGAAAGGAAAAAAAAATTAAAAATCCTTTCCATTAATGTCATTAAATGTATTTCCACAAACAATTTACGTATAAATCACACAGGATTACTTCAGCACAATACTTTTGGTTTAGTAAATAAAATCTATTTAGATATTTTAGATAGAAATCAGCTGCTTAGAGCTGGACTCAATGTGAACCCCAGGAGGAGGAGGAGAGATGACAGGCTGGTCCAAGTCAGGATACGCCCTGTGGGCCAGAGGAGGCATAAGGGGAGTGCTGTGGAAAACGGGAGGTGGTGTAATGTCGTCACATAGACAAGCGTACACTTCACATACGCATGCACACATCTGTAGAAGACACCACCAGCCTGCAAACGCTATTAACAGCTTGATGTTTCCCCATATACAATCAACTCATACTGTCAACTGTAACAGGTAACACTTAGCCATATGATGGAGAAGCAAGGAAAGTATCATCCCCAGAACAAGTCACACCACCTGCCTTCACTTTTCATTTTTCAGTCCCAGCTGGGTCCATGTCGACAGCGCAGGGCTGAAGTTCAGCATGATATTTTTGCAGATCAAAGCATGTGTGGTGAGAGCCAGATGTGGAGTACAGTCAGACCCCTCCCCCTTTTATTACTTCTCAGTGGACTGCACGTCCAATGCACAAAACATACAATATGAGCAAAAAATAAGTAAAAGCAATTCAAAATGTGAGGATGGAAGGAATTCTAGGATTATTAAATTTCTTATTGCACATCAGTTTTATCAGTAACAGTATTCATTGTACAGGTGTTTATCATGAGTGGTTTGTACTCCATTATAATGTTTTATACAACACAAAATATGTTAGCCAGACTTAGCCAATGCACCTCAGAAAGGCAAGCAGCTGCCTCTTTCTTCCAAGTTAGTGTCGATTAATGCACTACTTACTGTAGTGGAAGGGGAAAATTCCAATATACACAAAAACTGATTTACGTAATGGGTTGTGGAAAACATTAATTAAGGTACATATATCGAGAACTACTTATACAATAATGTAATGGTAATCACTTTGTCATGATGATCAGTCTAAAATTATGCTTTGTCAAAGTACTGTCCTTAAGTCTTGTCGACCAGCGTACGTCACATGTCTCCTTTTGTTTTCCATGGGTTATAAGGCCTGTAATCACTTTTGTCCAAGGTCAAAGGTCACAAGCACTCTGACTTCACACTAAATAGGTAGAGAATTTATATAGGAGGAGCTAACAAACCATGTAATATGAAGCCCATCTTGACTATTCTTCACTTCCTTGTTGCATGTTTGTTACCCAAAGTGCAAGAGCTGAGCCGGATGTTTCCTGAAGCAGGCCAAGTCGCTTTTCATTCGATGGCACACAGCCAAGAACTTACAGTAAACATAGCTATCCAGCCTCTGGTCATAAGTGCAGTTCCTCAAACAACGTCACCTGTGACACCTTTGTGGTTGGCTGTGTGGAAACTCCCAACAGCAGGTAAGCCAGGACACAGAGCCTCATGCTTTTCTGCAAAATTCAGCTCTAAGCACCCGGACAGTCCACTGGCCACACCTAACCTGGAAGTCAGCCACAGGACAGCAGTGCTTAACTAGAGAAAGAGCTAGAAAGCAGACAAGGTGAGCAGACAGAAATGAGAGCCACAGAAGAAACAAAAAGGAGAGCAGTCTCCAGTTCAGACACAGCACTTCTGTTCTCCTTGAAAGATGTGAAAGATGGTCGCCACAACTTTACGACTACCGAGGCTTGAAGAGTCCAGCATCAAGACAAAACACAACACAGGTCCCATGGGGCCCTGCTCCTCAACACACAAAACCACACCCCCTCTTCCCCCCAACAAAGAACAGCCCTCTCAGCTGATGTTACGCAGGGCCGCTGACTCAGAGCTATCTGCTTCTAATTGACAAATTGAGAAAGAATGCCAGAACTGGAGCATAAACAAAACACATGCAACTCACAGGGTGGAGATGCTTCGACCTGAACAAACAACACACAGTGAGCATACTTCCCAAGATGCCTGAGTTAAACTGTACCCTTCTGCGTTCCACTTCAAAAACAACACTACCCTGCCCGGAATTGGCACAGCCGTTGCCATAGGAACAACGACCGTTAAAGACTTACTATCCCTTAATTAAGGGGACAGTGGAGCAGGCAGGGACAAACAGAGAGCGTATCACACCGGCTCTGCTTTATGGCCACAGGCACAATCATTTTCCTGTTCTCGTTGTTAAGGAGTCCTTCGGGGCAGCCATTTCCAATGTGGAGAGGCTCTTGGCTTGGAACTCTCGGCCAAGCAACACAAAACGCAGGAGAAACAGCTAGCATCGCACGGACAAGAAAGAGGCCGTTTAGCTTCTCGATGCTGGCCCACATTATGGCCCCTACTTTTCCAAACACCCTCATGGAGTGTGTTTTACAGGAGAAGAAGAAAAAAAAAATGTTATGGGCTACATGAATGAGGACCAGTTACATTCTGTTTGAAGCTTTCCAGTTCTAATTTTAACCACTCTAAGTTACCCAGAACCAGAGTCCTGCACACAATTATACTGATGGTTTTGTTTGTAAGACCAAACCCCTCCATCCAGGCTTTTGTCTTGGTCCTACGGGCAGGGGTAAAACAGCAAGTTCCAAACACCTGCCATCCAGGGCCATGTCAGTGTTGGATTCTCTGCACCCAGCTTTATTGCCATCATCTTCTGCACAGGAGGAATAATGGTATGTTTACCCACCTAAAAATGTTTTGTGAGGATTTGTTAGGTTGAAATGTAGAAAGCGATTATAATTGTGCTCTAAAAAGAAAAAAAAATCTGTTTATTATAGTTATTATTAGAATTGATTTACCACCTTTTGGTCTATTATGGATAAAGAAACAGTGCACAGGTGAAAACGTGAAATGTGTTCTCAAAGGGACAGAAAGAACACTATACCAGCCTACCAAGATGCCACTACTCCACTGCTTCTGCATATATAAACCAGCTCAGGATGTGCTGAAGCAACCTGTCTGAAATGTCTCCCTCGTGTTAGGAGCGAAAGCTGTACAAAAACGTGCGACCTACAACCCCAGGGCGTGAGGAGATACAGACGGCAGTTTCGAGCTCAATCACACAATGTACTTGAATCATGTGATTAGGAACGAACCGAGGGTGGTTCTGGTACAATGATAAGTGCTCTATTATCATACATGTTCTTAGAAGACACCCTTATCCAGCATGAAGTACTCATGTGTGGGGTCAAAATACATCAATGCAGAAAACATAACAAAGGAACCACTACAGTGGAATTTGAGGAGAATAAATTACTAGGCAGGCTACTCCTGCCTTTCTCCATGCCAGAAGATAATCTTACCTCATACTCCTACTGATCTTGCTTGATATTCCAACTACTAAAAATAATCCATTATTGAAACCATTTATACACATGCAACATCACTGAAATGATTAGACGTGTTGTAAAGACGTGACGTGAAAGCTTTTTTTCTATCTACTAGGCACCTGACTCATTGTTATTTTGTGATCCAGATTACAGAGCGCTCCACTCCTCCCCAAAAAAAACCCATATGCATGTGCTCAGTGGAAACTTGGCTGTTTAAAGTTTGAGTTCTAATCATATTCAGAACCAAGGAGGCCAGCAGATTCTGTAAATGATTGTTGGCTCCTATTCAGCAAACAAGAAGTGCATGTGTGTGCAAGAGGGAAAGACGTTAGCATTTAACCCACACAATGTCACTAAACAGCAGAGCAACACAGGCCAGTTAACCAGTGACATGGAAGATTCCTGGAGGTAGGCATCCCACATGAAAACTATCATCTCTCTAAAGGATAGCAGCACAATCAGAAGACTGAAAGGAACAGAAGGAGCAAAAACAACGCAAGACGTTCCTCGGATTTGAATAGTTTTGCTCTTGTCAAGGACAATGCTGTTGAATTAGCTCTTCTGTAAGAGTAATGTTATTTGATATGTCAATGTGAACAAAATGAGCCACCACCATAAGCGTTGCGAGTCCCAGCTGTGCTGGCCTGCATGACCTTTGACCCCTTCATGATGAAGTACCCATGAATGAGACACTGCATAAACCAATCAGAGTGCATATACTGCAGATGCTTAAAAAGGTGCATTCGCCTCAATGTGCAACAAAGCCCAAAAGACCGGAGAGAAAGAACTGTAAAAAGGTACAAAATCCAGGAGGGTGAGCTGAAGTAAACGATGCATGGTTCTGAAAGGGAAGAATAAAGCGAAACAGGAGAAACCAGACCTGATTAGATTTGGGGGGGGTAGAGGCTTTAGAAATTCAAGTCTAAGCATATGATGGGTACAACTCGGCTTGCTCTCTCTGGGCCAGACCTAATTCAGTGAAACAGAGAAAAGGGCTCTGTTCAGAAAGGTCTGTAGCACAGAATGGGCCGTCCTCATTTTGCATCCACCGTGTGTCACGGGTGCTAAGGTAGGAGATGCATAAAACAGCACTCTGGTTATGGGATGCAATCTCCGGAGGTGGCTCACCTGCACCATAAGAAAGCAGCCTCCATCTCCCAGTCAACTGCGTCTGAGATAATGACATCATGCACAAATGACCTCATTAAAACGGTCAAGCTTTCCGGGAAGAGAGCCGAGGCCCGAATCAAGATTGATGCGAGTGCATGCAGAATGTGCAGTGGGAGAGAACTCAGCGATTAAACGCACTTGCAAATCACATCAAATAAAATTTTACGTTATGATGGTTTGTTAACAGTGAAGTTGAGAAACGTGTGTTCTGTTGAAAGCCATCCCATTCAATGAAGATTTAATTCTGCTGCAGCCAACCTGCAGTCATTGTATAACTGATGCTTGACACCTTGACATAGAGCTAGCCTAGTGTTTGCACATTCAAATGCCAAAAGACTATGCATTTATACAAGTAATAACTTATATGTTTAAGGTGTTTAAACACTGACCCAGAATTTTTTTTATCCTATCCTCTTAAACGTCATATAACCTTAATGGATGGGATATAGCGTCCTTACAATCTGTTGTACACAGGAGGTCAGACGCAACTAAATTAATACAAAGATAGAGTACTATTATTAATGTGTGTAGTGCACCAAGTATTTCTGGAGAACATAACATCCCGTTTAATTTAACTCCGACGCAAATTAGCGGTAGACAAGCTGTAGTATCGCACTTGCATTTGTTCACAATAACATTTCAATATCTCCATCTGAGTCAGTGTGTAGGACAGCTCGTCCGCAGTTTCTCACAGTCAATATCGTGAAAGGTCGGGTTAATCCAGGACAGGTGACAACGCTTCGAAACCCTTCAGTTTGTATAAGAAACACACAAGGGGCCTCAAAACAAGACAACTTGAAACTGCTCTAGTTGGCACGTTTCTTCGTTTACTTCTAAGACCTGCAACGAGGCGAGTCAATCTGTTTACATCCAGCGTTTGATGCGTGCCCTTTTTCAATTTGAAAAGACGCTCGATTTTCTAAAGCACATATTTTAATTCCATACAGTGGAAACTACGCTGCCTGATAGCGGTGCATGCAAGGAAATGGAAAGACAAACGACTGTTGCACTTACAGGTGTAGCTGTATACTTTTAAATTCTGCCATAATGCGCAGGAAAACTGCACTACATCAAGCACACGTTAATTTTGCGTCGATGAATTCAAAAGCAAAAACCTGAAACGGATATAGGGTAAACAGGAGATCCAGATCGCTCATCGACACTGAACATTTAAATGAATCACTTTTCCAGAGGGCCTAGGAGACAGCACTCTTCCATTTAAATTCAATAGTGGGCGTCATTGTAACAAAAGGGATTTCGTTTGGTGGGTGTGTACAGGCCAAGTGAAATGGGCTCGGTGCACACGTTAATCAACGAAAAGTAACAGAATCCAGGATGACTCAGAAGTGCACACAGTCATCATAAATTCTTCCAAACGTTTCATCATGGGAGCAAGGTGGCAAACGACGAATTTCTAAGGGAGCTCTGAACACACGTTGGTTAGGGCACAAAATGTCATATTTTACCTGTGTACGAAACGGCTATATTCGTGTCTTCGTGTACCATTACAGCTTTGCGTCTCCCAAATATAAGTGTTTTGCCGAGCTTTGGTATACTGTACACAAAAGCAGGGATGCTGTCTGTCACTTTATGCAAGTATGGTGGCGAATCTCTAAAACGATTGCGGTCGTCTCTTACAAGACTAGTGGTGCTCTTCATATCGTTTGACAAAAGATGTGTATATACAGCTTGTGTCTTACCCCCAATGACAAATGTTAAAGTAAAAAACCTTAAGCCCCGGAGAAGCACTGCTGACCAAGGACACTGTATGAGACGCCAGACGGAAGATCACGGCCAAACGAAAAAGTACCGTAAGGTTGTGGCGGCTGAACAAACACGTCGTGTTGTGTTTCTTGTGCTGAAATCTAATCGGGTCCAAACAAACCGCCGAGGGTTTTGCTTTGTGTCCTCCCTTCTGCAGTGTGGGAACGGTGCTCTCCAGAGGGCTGAGCACGGGCCGGTTTTCTTGTTAAACAGCTCACTGCGCTTCACGCCACCTATAGCCTTTGTGTGTGTGCGAAATCGCTGAGTCCGACACACACACGGACTGCCTTCATACATGCGCTGCTCGTTACCGCTGACACAAGGTGAACAGCATTTAGGACATGGACATTACACAGACAGACAAGTGCTGCATTTTAAATGTAATATACATACCTGCGCTGCCGTACGCTTTAGTCAGGAGCCATCCCAAATTAGCGCATATTTTTGCCCTGGGAAAATCGTACTGGTCCAAAGGTTTTACGTCCGGGACCTTCCTCATCACATTTGTATCCACCATAGCAGTATCCGTGGATTAGCTATGAGGAGGGGAAGAGGCAGAGAGAATCTGGAGGTAGTGTCGTAGGAAAAAGGAGAGTCAAGCAGTCATTCTGCTCGTATTCCAAGGCATCGGAGGCGTACGCGGTTTAGTACAAAAGAGCAGCAAATTGCCGCTGAAGGCTGTCAAAACGTCCCTTTTGTATCCAGAGAAGGAATTCCTACGGAATTGTCTTTTTTTCCGAGCAAACAGCGTATCTTTATGGAAAACCCCACGTCCATATATTTCTGACGCCGTTTCACCGTCCGCCCATCGTCGTATAGCGAATGCAGAACGCTGCCGAATACTGACCGAATTCCAGGTGATCGACGCTCACGTCACTCACGACACCGTCTGTCCAATCGCGTTTGAGGAATAAAGTGACGACGACAAGGGGGCGGGCTCTAAATGCAGAGAACGCAACTAACAGGTACGACAGTGAATATGCCCATCGAGACAGGTGTATTACAGGTAAAACTCGCTGAGGATTTCGCAAGCGTGGAAGTATGTCCTTGTAATTGAATAACTTTAAATGTTTTACCTGTACCACTTGACCGAATAACATTACGATTTTGAGGTATTCTGTTTCTAGCCTATATGCAAACAGATACATCTAGTATAATTTCCCAAAACCGTGTTATTGTAACTTTGATGTAGACTACAAATTGATAAATTTTAAGTAATCCAATTGGAAAACACTTACGAAACATACTGTTAACGTACTGTCGTGTTCTCGTCATCTGTGTTCTTTATTTTAATTTTTAAATTTTGACTACACATGTATAAAGTACGCCATTATTTATAATTCTTTGTTGTTGTTGTTGTTGTTTTCGTTATGCGATGCTAGTAGAAATTGCCGGGACACTTCTCGATATTATGCATTTTCATTTTCCACAGTTCTTAAAAATGACGAGATGAATAACCCGTGTTACCTCATGTGTTGGTGTTTAGTAAATACGGACGCATGTCAACAGAGTAGATGTTGATTTGCACGGTCAAATACAAAACTCAATATACCAGTCGGTTTGGGTGGAACTCACTCTGAGTGTCAGGGGAAAATGCAATTTCAAATTATTGAACAAGATATCCAAAGTTGCCCCATCCTGAGAACGCCACCTAAACTTTTCATATTTTTGGACTTCCATAGAGTTTGCGAAAAAAAAAAAAAGTTTCACCGTCTGATTGCTCTGTTAGGTTAGGTCGTTACCTAATAATTTGCATATTTTAATTTTAGAAGTTTATTAAATTTTGTAACATGGACCTGGACCCCTTAATTGATCCACTAGGGGAAAAAAGTTGCGAGAGAATCACGTGGTGTTCTCAGTCCACAGGGAAATTTACCCGTGTCCCGCTGGTTTAATTTTGTATGGGGATTACAACAGAAGTATTTTAATCTCGTGAAGCAATTTTTTGTACTCCGGTTATACCATTATATCAAATCAAATACTCTTAACTGTCGGCAATGTGAAACGCCCAGAAAGAAATAGTCGTGAATTTAAACATAACACGTGACAATGACTCAAAGTTCCGTGTCTTTCAGCGGTTTGCCAGTTCTGGGACTGACCACAATTAAGTTGCAGACAGGCTTTTCCCCCACGCAACCCTTTTATATCACACGAATGTGGCACAGCCTACGCACCCACGCAGCTGAATAGTGGACAGCTCAGGACACAATGCCTTGTCGATGTAACAGCAATTCTTTCAAAACAGCAACGTTAGCCATGAGGCTATTGTAATATTGATACACGAAGATTGCATTCCTGCTTTTGTCCCCAGAAGTGCGTGCTTAATGTTTACTGATCATTTGCAAAATAGGTGTTGCAACCTCTTCCGTCAGACGTAAATTTTAAGGAATTCTATAGTGCATACCTTCCGCCATCAGCGGTGAGATTTGCAATCCAGTGCCTTTGCCCAGTTCAGGCCTGGAAACCGCTTCAACGCATAAGAAGGGCGGTACCAGATGGAAATGATTGGCTCCTCGAAGAGCCAAACTCCTCCCTTCCTTTGGGATGTTTTTCTAGGACAGAATTTTCCTTTCAGAGCCCGAATCATAGCCTTGCCAACTATCTATCCCTCATGTGTCGCTAGTTAATTTAATTCAACAATAATACAAACTGGGGCTTAGTTTTCTTTCCAACCTCCTCCTAGAAGTCCCTTAAGTTTCTGAACTCCATTGCAGTTTTTTGTACGGTTTGAACGGTAAAATAATGACACCGTGCGGTAAAGTCTGGTACTGCATGGACTTTAAATTCAGTTAAGGAACACAGGATAGGATATACAATAGAACATGGACAATAGAAAAGTTTATTCACTTAACAGTCTGTAAGTCATATTACAAAGTTGTGGCAGCGTAGAGATTCAAGCTTCACAAAACATTTCTGGTTGTGGCAATATAAACTGAAATAGTTCATCCAGTCATCAGCTATGTACTTCTCCATGGTGGCAATGTCAGCTCCTGGCGCAAGCTCAGTCCTCTTTCAGTCCACCAAACACAGCAGAAGGGACCATTTTCTGCTCCAGCTGTACTTCTGTGTCAGCCAAAGGGAGTGATACAGACAGGAGGAGATCAGTTATAGAAGCACCAACATGTCTGTCCTTTGGGCAACAGTGGCTGTCAACTTACCGTCAGGTTCGCCGTCTTCTCCTTCATCATCGTCTTCGTCGTCAATGTTGATCTCGTCAGGGTTGGCTTGCTTGGCAAGTTCAGCCAGCTCGCTCCGAGAAGTGTCACTTCTAGACATGGAGACAGCAAAATGTGCACTATTTCGGATCACAATAGGGCTTAGGATTCCTGATGCTTTTTGCTACCACTATGGATAAATGTGTGAAGCAATGGATCTTGTCCAAAATTAACACAGGACAGGTACTGCTGATGAAGTTGAAGGACAATCACCTAGACATGGGAACAGAGGAAGACAACACTTACCTAACAAAAAGTATCTTCTCTTTAGGTTTGGGCTTGTCCTGCTCTGCCTCAGCAGCCAGCTGTTGGGCCTTCTGTTCCAGCATCTTCATGTCATCCACACCACTCTGACCTGGCGCAAGATCCGACACTGCACAGACAGGGGTGGCCAGACATTAAAGCCACACTCAAGGCTCGGATGTGTACCAGGAGGAACCTGTAAGCCCCTCCTCTCACCTGTGCCTGTGGCATTGGTGCTGGCTTTGAGCATCTGCGAGGACATGAAGTTGACCTGGGTGTTGTAGGTGGCCTGAACACTGCGCTTGATTCTTAGCATTTCCCGAATTGTATCCTCGTTCCCGTGGCGAATTTCAAAGTCCTTCCAGGTTTGCCAGAAAGTGGGTGTCATCTGGGGAATCACAGAAAAGCAGAACTTCAGAAACATTGCCTGGAGAATTAGTGGAGCAATTAAGGTCATGACACTCCCAATGCCACTCCATATGTATTTAAATTCTTACTCAAATACTATTTGTAAGTGTAGGCAAAAGTCAATGGATGTCACATCTATAGCAGACAATGGGTTAAGAGCAAAAGTGAGGTGGGTAGGGACAAACTAACACAGGACAATTGGTATTGGTAAAAGAAAAGTGAGTTTCCAAAAAGAAGTAGTCATCCAAACTATCTGGAGAAAAATGGAGAATAGAGTAGGTGAAACCTTGGGAGTGGTAGAAACAGGTGGCATGTTACCTGATTGATTGGTGTGATTTCATTACCCATACTCAAAATTATTCAATGTATGCTTGTTAGGTTCTGACAGTGGTCAAAGACACACTTCTGCTTTAAGATGAGCTCTAACCTTGGGCAGCTGTGCGTTTACAGTGTTGCAGGACAAATGAGCACAGGTGCCTGCACGTCACTACCTTACCCTGGGGTCACACATCTGAGAACAGTACGAGTAAATGGCTCTGGCACGATCAATTTCGCCCAACTTGCTCTCCATGTCAGCAAAGCGCAGGCACATGTCTCTCGCGTGCTCATCTGGCAGGACCTGAGAGTGACAGAAAGTGACACACACACACACACACACACACACACACACACACACACACACACACACTTTATATATTAGTCTGCAGTGCATACATCTACCATGACTCAATCACAAATCTCTTGGTACATCTCTGTTACAGTTGGAACTCTATCCGTAAATATGTACTGATCCTCAGTTCTAAACAGCTAATTTCCAAAACTTCACCACTCATCTCAAATAAAACACTTTAAGAAAGTGTTTTATGTTAGGAAATCAGTTAATGTCTCTATGTAATCCTCTCCCCTTCTTTGCCCACAGAAGAACTTTATCAACTATAAGCTAAAATGTAGGGTTTGGACATTTCACTCCCAGGGACAAGCCACTGAATGACACCCCCCCCGACTCTGTGCATCTGTCCTCATCCTGCATTACGATCACTGAACCTGCCTCAATGGCCTTCTGGTAGATGCTCCTGGTGTGAGTGACGCCATATATCTCGGCCGCTCTCTTGATGTAGATGTTGAACATGTGATGCTGCTCTGCCGTTTCCACCGCACGCGTTGCCCTCTCATACACAGCCATGGCATGTCGTGCCAACCCATACTCCTCCTCCAGCTTGGCATACAATAGGTAAATGGCTGTTGAGCACAAAAACAAACCCTCTCATCACATTACAGCCCGGACACACACACACACACACACACACACACACACACACACACACACACACACACACACACACACACACAGCACTCTGGCTCATAAACCTCAATATTCATACCCTACACTCCACTAAGCAGTGTGTCTTACTCTTGGCATATTTGGGGGGGCACCCATCCAGAGCCTGCTCAAACAGGTCACGAGCTCTCTCCAGCTTCTTGCCCCCATAGCGGTCGATGAACTTGGTGAGATAGGTGTTCCAGATGTCGTACACGTTGGGCCAACGGAAAAGCGCAATGCCTCGCTCATATGCCTGCAGGAGGATACACTCAAGAGGTCATCGATCCAGCTAAGAGCAAGAGAGAGGAGGGCATCAGGAAAAACCAAGACTCCTCAAAAGGGGGGGTGACCAAGACGGAACATGTTAAGATATACTGGATCCAAGAAAAAGGAGAAACTCAAACATGAGGGGATACTGATGGCCTGTACTGAACGCTCTCTTTAGTTTCAGGCGACCTTCACCTTGAAGCTTTCTTCAAAATAGTTATGCTCTTCCAGAAACATGGCATAGTTGATGATAATCTGGGGAGTGGCGATGCGTAGGTCGATAATGCGGTCATACACGGCCTTCGTAGACTGGGGACAGAGGGAAGATAGAACAATGCCAAAGTTAGCATCCAAGTCTCATGACTGCCACACATCTCTTAGACTGGCTGCACCACAACACTGATCATCACCCAGCAGGAACGAATCCGTTGCAATGCTAGAATGTTATAATGCAGTAGGCCACCTTATGTTGAAACATTAAAACGATGCTCACAAAACGCACCTGAAATGTGCCCAAGCTTTCCTCCAGGTCAGCCAGCATGGACCACACCCTCAGGGATTTGTAGACACGATTCTGCACTGGTTCAGAGGCGTCAAAGTACTCAGCCTTCTTGGATGGAATTGCAGTAGCTTTCTGCGGGTTGGATGAGAGAAACAGTGTTGTTCAGTCACTCATGACAACCTAAAGAATCTCTTCAGGGTCACTATCTGACCCAGTTCAACTGCAGCTAAATAGCAGCTTTTTTTTTTTTTTTTTTTTTTTTTTAAACAAGGGTTCAAATACACAACAATAAAAATGTGTTTATGAACACACTCTACTGAACCATTACATATACTTATAATTCAGTGGCGCTTTGCTCATGACCCACCCTCAGTATGCGCAGTGCCTGGTCATAGTTCTCATGGCGTAGCTCCATCTCGCCATACTCGCACCACACATTTGCCAGGTCATCCACATGCTTGTAGTTCACCTTGGTGGCCTTCTCAAAAATGGTCCTTGCCTGGGGAGGGGAGGGGTGTACAAACACTCAGTTATAACGCATAATAACAAAACATCACTGTCTGAATCTTCCTGTCAGAATCAAAACTTTACTAAGCCAGCGGACTCATGATTAAGCAACCGCAAAAGGTCTACATAGGAGAACGCAGGTGACCACACATTATCCGACTTCTGCAAGCTGGGATATTAAAGCTGACCACACTTCACCCTTAAAGAGGAGTTTGCTACAGCTAATGACAGAATGCAGAACAGTGGGGTCATTTTGAGGCTGTGAAACAGGCAAGTCACCGGACCCTGGGCTAATTGGGGCATCTACTTACATCATCTAACTGGTCATTCTCCTCATAGAACTTGGCAAAGGCCACCCAAAGAGAGTGGGGTTTCCCTGTGGCTTTCACAGGGTCCACCGTCTGTACTGCTTCCGTGTACGTGTTGATGATCTGTGCCAGAAGGTCATAGGGTCACATCACAGGTTCACCCATAAGCATCGGCTGCAGAAGGAATCATAGGCATACCACACAGAGCCAAACTCCAGCCCTTCAGCCAACATCTGCAGCAGGCAACAAGGAGGTCCTCGTTTGTCCCACACAGGGGCATAGGAGTAGTCTTACCTGGCAGGGCTTTCCCTCATACAGCTTGACTCTTTTGTGCCATTCGTGGACGTTGTGGGGGTTCTGGCGCAGGAGCACACTGTTGAGCAGCAGGGGGCGCCGTGTGATGAGCAGCTCAAAGCGGGCAAGCCTCATCTCCAGATCTATGTCATCTGTGGGAAGAGAAGACAAATAGCAAGTTTGAACTGAAGCATAATGAGGGTGCGTGCACATGTATGTGTGGTATAAATCAGACATCAGAGCTGAGCACATCTGGGTGTACCATGTGTTCAACTGCACATCCATAAACAGTACCATATGTTGACATGTGATCCTGTGTATAAACATCAGTGCTCCCACCTTCATCATCCTGGCCCATCTCCGACGTGGTCTCCATCTTGGCCGCGATCATGCTCTCCTCAAACTGGGCATAACTGTCAAACACCTGGGTAAAATCTCGAACCGTCACGACCGTCTGAATAGCCTCCTCATACACATCTCGAGCCTGGGCAAGACAGAAGGTTATCGGAACTCAACTTCCATCATATACAACATCAGAACTTTAAAGCAGACCAGCTACTAAAAGCAACAATGGCAAGATTGTTGTATGCACACACACCTTCTCAAAGTGGCCACTACGGATGTAGTAATCTGCCAAGGAGCACCACAGCTTGCCCAGCTGGTCAGTGAAGCGGTTCAGACCACCTCGGATGATGGCACCCACGTTCAGTGACTTCACCTTGTCCGGATTCTGGGAGATCAGGTCACACATCTCGTGCCACAGCTGTTGCGTGAACACCCGTACACAGGGGTTAGCTACCACAGTGACATCAGGAACGAGTACCACCATGGTGGCACCACAACAAAGCCAAATGACTAGCAAAATTAGAAGTGAGCATCTGTTCGGCAGAAGCACAGTCCGAGCACAAAATGCCCACCTGGTAGTTGGACTTGCCCTCCTTGGAGACAAAGCCCTCATCATTGACGACGGCTGCAAGCCTGACTGCTGCTTCGTCCAGCCTTCCAACCGAGCGCAGATAATCAATGTATTCCTCTGCATTTTCTGGGGACAGCTAGCATAAAGAGAGAGCTAATGGTAGCACTACTATGAACATGTCACACTTCAAGAGCTAGGGGGAGTGTAGGTGGTCTATATCTGGTTTACCTTGAGGTACCTGCGGTAGACTCGGAGAGCGGTCTCAGGTAGGGGCAAATTGCGAACAAAGCGGAGGTACAGAGGCCACACACGGGTATGCTGGGTTATGGGCAGCGCCCGGAGAGCCCGGTCAAATGTGCGTCGGCTCTTTGTAATCTTACACTGAGACACCAGGAACTGGCAGTAGTCCAACCAGATCCGAGGCATCTGGGGAAGGACAGAGGTCAGGAAGGTAAAAAAAAAAGAACCCAGGGTGTAATGCAAGTAGAGACATATCAGCACAGACAGAATGACAGCAATAAATGTAATGTTTGCTCACTCCATCCATCCATCCATCCATCCATCCAATCCACTTACCAGTCACTCTTAGGTGAATTTTGTTAGCAATTAAAATCATTTACTATTTCAACAGTCAGAACAACATATTTTAGAACACTGATTTGGGTGAAACAGTGCATGTTATAAAAAATATATATATATATATTATATATATATTTATTTATTTAAAACAGATCTTGGTAGAATAGCCACAGGTGAGCCAATCTTGACAGAGCACCATCCTACATCAACTGCTGCTCTCAGACACGCATTACCTTGTGCATAAAGACCAGTGCTCGCTCATGACAATTGTTGACCTCTTCGTAGGCAGGGTCCGTAACACACTTTCCCTTCACCTGCTTCCTCCTCTCCCTCAGGTAGTTATACCACAGCTTATAGCTGCAAAATCAGCACAACAGAGAAATTAAATATAAAAACTCATAATACAAAGGTATCAATATTTCCAATAACACATATTGAATATGTATACACCATCCAGTGAAAATGTTATGACCACCCCCAGTAGAACTGGTAGAATAACTGGTACCTCCCAGCACTGAAATCACACACCTGTAAAAGTATAAATAGTAAAAGGGGATATAAAAGGACAGGGAAACACTGACCAGCAGCCTTTCTGAGTCAAAATGGGGAAAAGACATGACTTCGGGAACCTGATAAAGATATGATTGTTGGTTATTGACTGAAGGGTGGGAAAATAACAAAAACTGCAGATACTGTGGGCACTTCACAGTGTGCTGTAGTTAAGGTGTTCCAATAATGCAAGGACATGAGAAGATTGCCAGTAAGCGAGCCAGTGGTGGACACTGACACATGTGGGCAACACCGGCAATCCCAACAGATGGGCCATGGTGGAACTGACCATGATGTTAATAAGGCACACTTAGAGCTGTGTAAGGTTGGCTCTAGCATTAAAATGCCCATTGCTGTGTTGCTAGGAATGTGTACAAATTGTTTGAGGAGTATGACAGTGACTTCAGCACAGCCAGTATGTTCACCAAAGCATCTTTGGAAGCACTTTTACTGACAGGTTCACTGGATGGATCCCCCACTAAGGACCCATGATGCTCTATGAGAATCTCTACTGTCAACATAGCACAGCACCCCTATATGGAAAGTTGGAAACCTTCAGATACCTTACTGAATCAATACCTTGCCACATAGCTACAGTACTGGCTGCACAAGCCACTTATAAGGGATGGGGTGGTCATAATATTTTGACATATACATGGGGTATACTTATCCCAAAACAGCAGTCATTTGAGAGACATACTGGTAAAACAGCTTAATGGTCACTTTTAGTTTCAATGTCTAAAAGTCAAACCGAAGCACACTGCCTGCAGGCAATGAGTTAGTCTACAACCATCAAACAGGAATGGTTGATGAACTTGACAATCCTGCAGATTTAAAATTTCGGTGTCTATCATTATGCTATCATTATGTATGGTTTTTTGATAAAGCAATTTGTGTAGCTGCTGAAGTACAAATCTATCGGACGGGTAAAGACAGATTTTGGACACTGTACAAACGCGTACCTGCCAGGCAGCTCTTTCAACGCTCTTTCGTAGGTCATGTTCAAAACGGACTTGGGGCCGCTCTGTTTGTGCTCGATGTAGCGCATCCAGCACTTGACAGAATACGGATTTCTGATAATCTCTTCCTCATATGGAAGGTCGTCTTCTTCCTTGGGGTGTGCGCACAACAATAACAACACCGATTAGTCTTACATGCCGGGGGACGAAAGCTTGTAACCTACCAAATGATTCCACACACTAATATCATCATAAGCACGATAGCTTTGCCATTTATATTAGTTTACCTAAATAGACTCTTTAAAGTTCCGAGATTGCTAACATGTTTTCCAGTGAAATATACTGAACTTGAATGGAGCTTAAACTAAAAGAGTTCGAGATGCTTGATTACGTTTTTGCGATATGTAAATGGATAACTCCCCAACAAGCATTACTTCCTTCAGGTGGACATCAACTTTATCAATTTTAAATGCAGTTATTTTAAACGACGTAGACGTAGGGAGAGCGACATTATACTTAGTACTGAGGTCTCAAATGAGGCCTGATAAATAGTACACGTTATGAAACCATTCCTGGCCACCATACTAATGTAAAGCCATTATAAAGGTATATTACTTACAAATAAAACGTCCGGTTTTCCACACAAAGACGGCATGATGTTACTCGGTGAAAAAACCTACACTTTACTTTAAGAAAGTATGTTTCGTAGTTCCTAGAGGTTAACTGCTGTACGTGAACACGTCGTTTTACGTGCAGCTAACGCAGCCTGCTATTCGCCTCTGCCAACGTCCTATTGGACAACAGATCCTCTCAAAAAGAACCAATCAGACTATCTGGTGTTTGGAGTCTTTTTGTCGCGGGCGGGGGGAAAAATGACACCACACACACACACACACACACACACCGCATAGAAGGGGTGAACTTTACCGTGTCTAGTACTGTATTATCGAGTGGGGGCGAGTCTATTAGCGCAGGCACGTTAATTAGGAGAAATGTGGAATTTTTTTTCTTTTAATCCAGCCTCTTTAATTTTGACAGCTTTCAAAGGTCGGAACATGTGAGATAAGTATAAAGTTTGGTAAAGTACAGTACATATGTGCATTTCCTATACACACACACTCTCTCTCTCTCTCTCTCTCTCTCTCGTTGAAAGTAGCATGAGCTTGCTCTGATTTTACTACCAGATAAGTAGATCAAACTGGATTGTCAAATACAGTTATAGTCAGTTTGTATGAGTACGTCCAGTGGTGTCGCGCCGATTTCCAAAATTGATTGGCGGGGGTTCCTGACGAACGTCCTCATAAAGGTTTCATTCAAAATTATGTTATTCATTCATTAATCCATCCATCTTTCAACCACTTAATCTATACAGGGTGGCAGAGAACAGAGGCAGCCCACGCAGTGTGCCCCCCACTGTGAAAAAGTTACACTGGGTAAAAGTAAATATGTTGACTGTGACTTAATGATCCAAATTTGACAACAGGGTTCCCTGGGGGGGGGGGGGGGGGGGGGGGGGGGGGGGGGGGGGGGGGGGGGGGGGGGGGGGGGGGGGGGGGGGGGGG
>JABJVR010000038.1:5914358-5949104 GCA_025773905.1 Chitala chitala | reverse complement strand
CCCCCGCTGGGTGGGTATCGGCTTTTAAATTTAAAAAAAATCCTTTTCCAATCTTTTTATATTTTTTTTTTTTTTTTTTTTTTTTTTTTTTTTTGCTTAATGCACAACAAATACTCAAAACACAAATTGTTAAACAATTGTACAATACATAATATAGACAGCTGGATGTTTTACTGGAGCAATCCAATTTTAATCATCTTTAGTAAAAGCGTTGTGATTTAATGCTGTTCGTGGGTTGCTGACAAGTTTGTCTGATTCTCCTCCTGCCACCTGGTTGCCCCATTCAGGCTCAGACAGTTACGGTTCCCATGGCTACAAGGACTCCTTGTCCAGTGGTGGGGGTTATGGGGGGGGTTATGGTGCTGGCGGCAGTGGACTGATGAAGAGGGGCTTCTCTGGTAGCTCTGTGGCTTCTCCCACTGGCACCAGTGCAGATGCGGTCATCGCCAAGATCAACCAACGCCTGGACATGCTGACCCAGATGGAGGGGGGCATGAAGAGAGGGGGCCGCAGTGATAGGTAAAACCTCCCAACCTTTGACACCCCCCCAAAAAAAAAAAGGGAAAAAAAAAACATGGTGTCAGGCAGGATTTGCCTGAATGCCTCACCTCTGCCTCTCGGTGTCTTATGTATTCTTCATGGTCTTGGCTTTATTCACCACCATCCTTCCCTGCAGTATATTAATGGCGCCTGTCATCCCTGCACTCAAAATGACTTATACTCATTGTGACAACCTGTTCTGCTTGACAACTTGGATCCTGTACAGCTGCAGACACATACAGAGCCCTCTCTTCCTCCCGAATGATGAGCATTTACGGGCTGTAACTGAACCTATTTCCACTTGTTTAATAATTACTAATTCAAGGGGGTTGCAGGTGATGTCAACCTTCCGTTTAATGTGTGGCTGATTTTTGCAATGCACAGCCCGTTTGAGTTCATAGTCGGACACCAAAAACCTGTGGTGCGGTAAGGCCTATAGTTCCTAACATTTGAGTATTAATGACCTCTTCCGGGGGATTGTCTAGCTGCCAGTTTTTCTCCTTTCTTTTTCAGATTGAGTTCCAGCATTTGTGCATTTGTCTTTAAATAAATGTGTGTGATTATGTTGGTGTGTCTGGGTGCGTGTGGGTTAAGCACTTGTTCATTTCATTAAAAACATTTTGTCGTTGTTGTGTAAGAGATTAACAAAACCATAATTTGGACGTGGCTGATTCTCCAATCAGGAACTAAACGAGGCTCTTTGTGCTGACTGGTATAGCTACTAATTGAGGTTTCCAGTCAGTTGTTGTTCTGGCCGCTTTCAGTTGACATATGGTTATGTGGATTTTTGTTCTTTAGTGGACCGCTTGGGTGGGTTTCTTATGGGTCTATGATAGTTCTGCAAAAGTCTTTGTGGCAGTGTTGCCTTTTGAATTGTGGGGTACTGTGTCTGCAGTATACCCACTATTACATGCTTGCTTTAGTCAATACGTGCCCCGAAGTTACAGTGTATGTTCCTGTGTATAATTCATGGAGTGGCAAAAAATTGCCTTCAATATTGAATATGTGTTGTACATGCAGTTGAGGCAGCATGTATTCTTGGTGGTAAAACCCTTGTCCTTTTGTGTCCTTCATCCTCCAAACTTATTGATGCTGCACCTCACTTTGGTGCAGTTCACTCTCTTCCTCTTTGTCCCATCTTTCTCATCTGGGTGACGTGAGTCTGTTTGTCTGTTTGTGCGCGCCCATCACCCCTTTGCATTAGATGTGCTGCTGGGTTGTCTCCCACACTCGGCTGCCAATGTCCCACTGCAGACTAACGCAGTAATGCTGGTTGAAAGCTGTGTGTGACAACCAACCAATCAGTCAAGTCTGATCAGTAGCCACCTGACCCACAACAACCAATCAACTGGCTGTCACATTATTGGTTTAAGGTAAAGAGGTAAATAGTGGGTCCTGTTTCTGGCACGTTGTTGCAGATCAGTTGGTCAGTTTGCTGACCTCTTTATCCAAGACAACCAATCACTGTCTTGAGTTGGGGAGAGGGGCGTGCTGTGGTCACAACATTTTACAGAGACGTAGCCTGCCATTGCATCCAAATCTTTACTGGTTGTTTCAACTTGCCTTTGGTCGCAAACATGTGTGAGAAAGGCATGCTCTCTGGTGATCACACCTTCACTGTTCTTGCTCTGCGACTCCTTTGCAGGTTTGACCAATACGAGTCCTTCGACTCGCGCCCCTCCTCCCTAAACCCACGTGATCTCTACAGATCCGGTAACTATGGTTACAGTGAGGGCCAGCGGGGGGACGCTGGCCTTGGGGGAGGCAGCTTTGAAGGTTCCTCCTCCTATGGATCCACCAAGCCCCAACTGGCGCGGCAGCCTCGTGACTCCTATCCAGGCCCGCCTTGGGCAGGGCAGCGCTCGCCGGGGGGCAGAGTAAGGGGACAGGGCGGTCCCGGGTTCGGGCGCTGGCAGGAGCCCCCGTTGGGCGGAGGCCCCGGGAGCCACTTCCCGGGGGGGCGGGGCAAGCCCCCGTCGCTCCTGTCCCACCACATGTACCCTGAGATGGGCGTGTACCGTCAGGGCCCCGGCCCACAAGACTTCCCTGGCGCTGGCCACTTTGGAGGGGGCGCCTGGGCGGGGCACCAGCGCGGGCGCAAGAGACCCGTCAACCGAGTAAGTACCGCCACAGACCCCCTTCCCCACCCGGCAGCCATGGGCCCGGAGTGGTGTGGAGCCTCCCTCGTCCTCCACTGACCCTTTCCTGAAAAAATGGCAAAGCCCTCCCCCATTCTGCTGTCATTACTGACACTGTGCCCCCCAGGCCCGCCCCCCTCGTTTAGTAAAGCCAGAAGATAGGTAGTCTCATGAATCCCCTTCATTTGTGGGAAGCTGTTGGTATGTGCAATAGAGTGCACAACACGGCAATGTCAAAGAAATCTGTGCCTTTCGCCTATATATTTAGAGCCAGAATTTGGGCCAGTACTCCACCCCAGTGGAGACTGACCTTTGTGACCCACTACTATGGGAACTCTGATCTGCGTGTCTGTCTGTCTGTCTGTATGTGTGCACGAGTGTCTGGTAATGCCTGTAAATTTGTGAGGGCAGGTTTTTCTTCCCCCCCAAATAAACTATTATATGGTTTTTGTACTTTGAATGGCAGCTGTTTTCTTTTTCTTTCTTTAATGTGACAATCTGGCTTTGTCAGAAATAGAAGTTCCAGAATTTTTTTCTTTACCTTAATTCATTTGGAACGGTACGTATAGTAATTGTCATTGTCAGTTTTCAGTGGGAGTTAAGCCACACAGTTGTAGATGTAATTAAGAGAAAAGCTTTTTGATCTCACAGCAGCGTTTCAGCTGATGAGGAAGGTGTCGTGCAGGTTGGAGAAGCATCCATATCATTTGTTGATGTAGATGTATTTTGAAAGGTGCTCACAGCTTTGTTTGGATAGGTGTGTGCGTGCGTATGTAGTCGTGTGGCTCTTGTCTTGGTTGTTGTCAGACGCCTGTGCTGAGTGTATTCTGGGTGAGTCCTGTGTAACATGGTGTTTTTCTGCGGGTGAGCAGTCCTCCAGTTACTTTACATGTTGATTGTGTGTGAGCGCGTGCATGGTTGTGTCAGGGCATGTGGGTGGGCTTAAGGAGGTGGGGAGAGGTGAAGCTGATGACCAGTACACCCCTAGCAGGTGAAGCCAGAGAGGGATGCGAGGAAGAAGAGAAGGCTGTCGCTAACGGCTTCAGATGAGGCAGAGTCCGGTATCAAGACAGAGACCGGAGGTGCCACCCCTGCAGATGGTAGTACCTCTGTTCATCGTAAATGCATGCATGCCAATGTTTTTACAAAATCATCAATCTGCTTTCTCCCCACGTGCAAGCCTACACACTCTCACCTCTTCGCCTTCTGGCTACCTTCATGGGAAATGTATAGTTTTTTACCAGTGCACTTCACATGCCTGTTTCTGTCCTACAGAAGTGAAGGATGTTAGTGGTGAGAAGGTAGTGGAAGATGACACTCTCAAGGTGAGTGTAGGCTGTCTCTCTCTGTTATTAATTAGCTATGAACTTTATTAGCCACAGCCTGAATTTTGGTTAAATCCAGTGTTTGGGGGGGGGAAGCGGACAGCTGGTGAAAACAGTGACTTTGGTACCGACCCAATAGTTACTTTGGTTGTATGTTGCAATTGCTACTTCACCTTCAGTGGAACAACCAATGAAGACTACAATATTTATTCCCCTTGCACATTGGACAGTTGTTAACCATTGCTAAATTAACTGTTGCAAAATGTTGAATGGGAAATTGGGAAACTGTATATGACAGGAAAGTGTATGTGCAGTGTCTCAATAGTTTGTGTCCATGTGGATCTCACAGGAAGCTGTGTGGTATATGTTAAAATTTGTGTAATGTGTTGAAATGCAAATAGGCTGTACTGTATAATCCATTGCTCTGAAGGTGGACTGCATGTGTATGTTCTTGTGTACATGTATGGTACATTCAAGCAGTTATGTACAGAACATTCATTATGAGCTCTTTGTTTTCACAGGAAGAGGCTGCTGCAGTGGAAGGAGATGGTAATATTCAGTTATTCTACCTGTTTTCCTCCCTGCTTGTTTCTGCACTTGTTTATTCTTTATTTGTGTTAATTGCTGGTATGTTCTCTTGTCTAGCTCTGACGATGCAGGAGGAGATCGCACAAGTGAAGAAGAACTTGCAGGCAAAGCAAACTTCCCCCCAGGACAAAACGCCCAAGCAGAGAAAGAGGAGCACTCGCTCCCTGGAGAGGTCAGGGGTCAAGCTTAACGCTCAGAGGTCAGAACCTTTGCTTGACAGCTAAGCTGCTTTTTCAGCACCATCTTCCTTAGTATTACATTCATTTGTGGTTGTCAGTGGGTAGCAGAAACTGGATTGCTGACACGTTGAAGAAGTGTTCATCTTTTGTTAGTGCAAACTAACGTAGAGAATTCTCCATTATTCAAGATTGCACATTCATCTGCTGTCATTATAAATGACAAAGGGAAATACCAGCTATAGTGTTTTGAGTCCTCATGGTCACAGTTTACATTTATTTTCAGCCTTTTTTTTTTAAATTTATTTTCAATAATACTCCCGTTCTTCTCAGTGAACGTATGTGTGACTTCCATTCTTATTAAGATTAACTAATCCAGGCTGGCCAAATCTGTTTTATTTATTTTTTTTTTTATAGTGAAATAGTTGAAATTTCCTTAAATAAAAACATTAGTTACAGAGCTTTTGGGTCTTATGAACTATCTAGAATAATAGTCATGCCAGTCATGGCCTGCTGTGTCTGGGAGTGGATGGCATTAATCGTTGAGAAGTGAGTTGTACTCGGAACATTAAAGGCAGATGTGTAACAGGGTGCAAAGAGTGGTTAGTGTCATGGGGTTAGTGGGAAGGCTCATGGCGATTTCTTGTGCCTGTCCTTTCTTTTCCGTCCCAGGTTGATGTTTGCCTGTTCTGTTTGCAAGTATCGCTCCTTCTACAGCGATGAGATGGATGCCCATCTGGACAGCAGGTTTCACAAAGAGCAGTTCAAGTTCCTGTCCAGCAAGCTGTCCAAGCCCACGACTGACTTCCTGCAAGTGAGTGCCGTCTGACCTGACACTTCACCCTTTTACACGCACTTTTTTTTTTAAATTTTTTTTTAATTTTTATTTTATTTTATTTTATTTATATTTTTTTTTTTTTTGGGATATGTTTATATGGGACTGGAAGCAATATAAATACCATTTGCGTCTCATAGGAGTACCTGAATGACAAGTACAAGAAGACCCAGTTGAGGAGGAAACATATTGATGACATAAACGCGGCCATCTGCCAGGTGTACAAAGAACAGGACTTGACACGGGGTAAAGAGATGGCCATATTGATGTAGTTTGGTTCTATGCACATGTAGTGTTTGGTGTTTTTTTTATTATTCTTAATTTTAGATTAATATACAAATCTAGGTTGCCTTACACTGTTAACCCATTGTTGCACAGTTCTCCTGCTGCTAACAAATCTTGTATGATGTCCTTACAGACCTTGGCATGGAGCACTTTGTGAGGAAGGTGGAGGCTGCTCATTGCGCAGCCTGCAACCTCTTCATCCCCATGCAGCAGCACCTTATCCAGAGGCACCTCAGGTCCCCTGAACACAACTTCCACCGCAAGGTCAGCCAGCTTGCCCCGTTACATGTTTCATAGTCACCAAAAGGCGTACCCTCAGAGCTGAGATTTTCAAGGCTAATGTATTCTCTCGTTTGCTGGCTGGTTTAAAAATGAGGGAAGTAGCCAGGACGAACAAGACAAATAGTAATTGAAAGTTTGTCAACCCTGCCCTTGGTTATAGTACTGGTGTTGCTGTTTAAAGGGATAGACTTTGCAAAACAGGAGGAAAAAAACCTCAACAAATTTAGACATCTCTGGTTCTTGAAAAGAAAGCAAGTATTGACAAATTCAGAACATGTAAAATAACATGCAGATGCATTTTTTTTTTTTTTTTTTTGTCCCCATATTGGCACAAATTGATCTGTTTGACCTTTTGTGTGAGAAGTGGTGAGGTCTGATGAAAATGCTTGCGATGAAATTTTAGTGCACCTTGCTGCCAGTTCTGACCTTTTCCCTTGTTCTGTTGGCACAGGGCATGATGGAGCAGTCAAAGAGGGCCAGCCTGTCTGTGGCCCGAAGCATTCTAAACCACAAAGTCATCAGCAAGAAGCTGGAGCTATACCTCAAGGTGTGTTTCCCCTTCACTGTCCTGTGCTCATGTCGTTCTGAGCTGCTTTTTCATTTTTTCCAATTTACGGTGAGGTAATACATTACAGTGAAGTAGTACAATCAATATGGCCATCCTTTGTGACACATTTATCTTTAGAATGACTTTTTTTTTTTTTTTTTTTTGTCAGGGTGAGAACCCTTTCAGCAGTAACCCTGATGACCAGGATCCTGACGATCCTTTGGTTACCGAAGTATCGGAAGTACCGGAAGCAGAGTTTGTGAATGACAGCCATGGAGATGAGCACGAAAACACAGAGGTGGCAAATGACTGCAAGGCTGAGGGGCAGGAGGAGGGAGGAACAGATGGAGAGGCTGAAGATGCCGAAGAGGAAGTGTCCAAGGAACCAACTGAAGAGGAGAGTCTGGAAGAGGGTCAGGAAGGTGATGAAGACGTGGCGGAGGATGATGCCAAAGAGGAGGATGGGGATGGGAAGCAGCAGGCTGAGAATACAGGGGTGTGACCTGCCCACCCCAAGAACTACACCCCATGTTTCTGTTCAGTCATTTAGAGCCTCTGGTCTGTCTTCCATAGGTCATTCATTATGGAGAGCAGTCTTTTCAAGTTCAGCATTCATATTCACTCTTACCCATCTGTTCGTCCGCTTCTTCGGAATAACGCAATTGAACAGTTGCCCTCATAGTGTAATTTCCTGTACCCTGTAGGGTGTATTGGGGATAATGTGTTTTGTACTCTTTACACAGGACAAATTTCAAGTTTCATTGACAAAATGGAAATGTTATGTAGTGTTTAGTGTAATATATCTGTGTCTTTCTAGACATTAAAGAATATTCACTTAAAATTTGTTGTCTGCTATTTTTTTGTGATTTTTGTGAAATCAAAATCCTTTTCTGGTGGCTTAATGGGTAGAACATCAGGTTGGGATGGGGAAGTTCCCCAGTTCAGGCACCAGCTGTGTCCTTGAGCAAGAAACTCAAACGCTAGCGCCACCAGTGCCACATGTGGCTGCCCACTGCTATCCCCAGGGAATGGGTTAAATGCAGAGACCAAATTCCTTGTATGTGGAAAAACATACTTGACCATAAACGTGATTTTCTCTCCCTTCCCTTCTAGCCAATACGTGTCATGAAAATTTAATATTGTATGCAAATTTTATAAACATTTTACAATCAAAACACTTTCCTCACTTGTGAGTGACTTGGACACTTAATATGACTTAGTTATGTTTGCGCCACCAGCGTTTGCTTGCATTTTTTTTTACAAAAGTTCTATGGAACTGTTTTATGTTTAATACCTAATCATATTTTGGAACCTTTTAAATCGTAAGACTTGCGTCACTTTCTGTCCCAGCCACAGGGTGGCGCCGTAGCGCGAAAATCTGATCGGAAAGAAGCTGTACCTGAAGTCAAGGTTATGCAGTCACACCCTTTTTGCAGTAAATACAATGATGGTATATATTCACTTAGATTTATTAAAATTATTAAAAACATTATTTAAAATAATGTGCGCTTTTATATGATAGTCATTTTAACGACGTTATCACTTGCTAAACGTTTAACTGAATACCTGAATTAAGAATACATCTTGCTGTGTCGGTCTTTAGAAATTCTTGTCTAGTTCCAGTGTAATTAATTCCAGTATTTTAATTAAGTATTAAGTTGACCATCGGACAATAGAATAACGAAATTTATCATTTAAATAGTATTTGTTGGAAGCTGTCGTATGTTTATGTCTAAACTGTCCACACAATATTTAGTCATTGCATTCGCCTTTTAACAGTGTAGGCAGAGAACGGGAATAAGCGATGGGGGTCGCTGTGAAATTACATTAGCCAAACGTTGCGTCCATTTTGCGTATGACGTCATCGACGTCAAAGGAGCTGTTTGTTCTGGATTCTGGAAAGGAAGATCCGCGCGCGCATTGACAACCGATGAAATAAGGTAAATAGAACACGAATCGGCTTATGTTTTATTTCACAAATACGTCAGATGGCTGTGTTTAAACGTGGGAAACAGGTTTATCAACATAAGTGTAACCACAGCAGCCGTAGCTGATTTGTCGTCTAGCGTGTACGGCGCCAATTGGGGTGCGAGTAGTCTCAACGGAGGCCTGTCGCTGAGTGAGTCAAGGAAAGATGGAAACTCACGAATGTCTTTACCGTTATAAAACCGTATTGTATTACGCCTTCGAGATGAATGTTAGATGTTTGCGTTACGGTGAGGAGTGTCCGTTTTGTGCAGTTGTACCTCAAGTTGTCGTTTTAAACGTAATAGTATAATAACGAACCTAGCCGTGTTGTTTTTTTATGTACAGCCTCAAGGCCGTGATATGTTACGTCCTCTCCAACGTAACCCGTTCTGCGAGGTGGTTGGTACGGCTGAAATCTCTCGTACATTCTTTCGAGAATAGGTAGCAGCCTAGTCAGTATTCGCGAACGTTGTTTACGCCTGTGCGATAATTTTTCTAGGTACAAGAAGTCCACCTTATGTTGGGCATCGTTGGTTTAGATTTGGCATACAAAATAAACTCGTTAACTCAAAAAAACTAAATTTTACTGAATTACACAACCGAACGCATTAACTGGTTCCGGAGCACAAGATGCGTAAGCAGAAGCGCAGCACCACCAATCGCGTATCTCGTATCGGTTTGGATAGACTTGGATGTACTCGGATATACATTTCGGAGGAAAGCCGTGGATGTAATCGTGTGTAAAACCCAATTGTAAGCCAACGCCTCGCGCACATTTGGAGTGTATGCGGCATTTGCAGGGTTCGTGGAGTTAACTGATAATGTATTTGGTATTTTGGTGAAAAGGGAATCGAAGCTGCCTGCGGTCGCCATTTTGTGCGTTCCTAGCCGAAGAGTGAATCGGTCTAAGCGTTATAAAAGAAACCTCTCCGTGAGAAACTGCGAGAAAACAATTTTCATTTTGAATATTACCTGACGTGCCACTTACAGCGAGCTTGTGGTGTAAATGTTTTAAAATTCTTTCACAGCCATAGTAAGTCCTCCAACGGAACCACTGATGCTTATTGACGCAGCTGCAGTTTCACAGCATCATTTCGTCTCGCAAGCACAGAATGCCCCACTTCGCCATTAACAAGATGATGCTCTGAGCAAACAAACGTCCAGATTGACGTTTTTGCCCTGTCCCATGCTGTGCTCTATGGTTTGCACAGATCGGAATTAATATCATAATTCCAGTCCCTAGCGTTTATAAGGACAGGTTCAATACATGTACATAAACTCACCGAACTAGGTGGTTGGTATATTTTAATTGTTCATTATTTGAATAGTTGGGTGTGAACTGGTTTTGCACTGGAGTTTTCGAAATGATTGTTACACATTTTAAGAAACGGTTTAGAATTTGGAGTTTGCATCTGGTCAAAAATTGGAGGGTACACTGCATGGTTTTGATATGCCATATAGATAACTGTGATTTTTTTTTTTTTTTTATTTTATTTTTTTGGCATGTGAAGGTTGGCATTTTAATAAATTATGTAGTGTGTTTTGTCTTCCGTGACAATTCTAGTGAATTGAGCCAATCAGAGGGTGAATGTTTAAAAGAAATATGCTGCTTGTTTTGTCTGAATGCATAAAAACAATATCCTGGAGTCAAAACTGTGTAACTGTGCGAAATTCAACATACACTCCTGTATTCATTTACATTTTTATCCAGACCATCTTTGAGTTTTTGCCCAGAATATTTTGTAAAAATTATTTTGATTATATAGATTGATTAAGGAAGATAACAGAAGTGTGTCTATTGTGACTTGAAGTAGCAGCCCTTATATTAAAAGTCCATCCATGTCCTTGTACACTTCCAGCAACATGTGAAACTGCTTCATACAGACTTGCAGCAAATTAAACACAACACCTGTAGGCTACAGTCGATTTTAACTTGAAAGACCTGCTGTTTTGGACAATGCTATTGGTTTTGGCTTTGTGATTAAATATCAGTGTATCAGAGGGACTGTCTTCTTTTGCTGCTTTGCATTGAAGGAGGAATATCCCCAGGCTGCAGCTGACTCAGCCCTGTTATGGTACCATGCCACACTCTAGGGCTCATTGGAGTTTTTCCAGTTCGCCCAGTATGCCTGAGGGTCTACTGCAGGCCAGTCAGACATACTACTCAATTGCTCATCAGTCTGTCCATGTTCATAGTAGTAGTTTGTATGAAATAAGGCTGAAGTATGGTTTCAGTTCACAAATATTTTGGGTAAGGAAAACGTGGCAGTATATTTATACTAACGTATACTATGCATGTGTTATCTAATGATTATACTTTTGTGAAACATGGCGGGAGATCTTTTATTGGCAGACAACATTAATTCCCACTAAGTCTTCAAATACATGAAATGTCAGAAGGGCTAATACAGCCAGAGGCTACAGTAGCTAAACAGTTCTTTGATTTTGGTGTGTGATCTTTAACCCCCTTGCTTATGGAATAATGTCATGGTACAAACTGGACTAAAAGGTTCCTATAAGCTTGCTTGCATTTCCTTTGTGGGTGAGCTTGTTCACATGATTACACACTGACCAAACAGCTGGTAAAAATCAAACATTTTTCAATATTTTTGTTCATTCTAAGAAAGGGATGGGGGTTCTCATCCTTGATCAACCAGCTGCGGGACCACCCCGGAGTTGTCTTACCCGGGGAGCAAAAGTCTGTTTTTTTTTTTGTTTGTTTTCTTTTTAGGAAGAAGGACTATCAATGTTTAACTTGTACGTGGTACTCTGTTTAATGTAGTGTGTGTGTATATGTATGTAAATCCTGTTGCGTGAATTGGGTCAAAGTGCAATATGATAAGAGAGCAGTTTACTAGTCATTTGGGGAGCTTTGATGGTACGGTGGATGTCTGGATCACTTTGTTAATATGATGTGTGTAAGACTTTGGAGTGAGTGATATGGCCAAAATATACCACAATATTTTTGGTTGGAATCAGATTTCACATGATTTGTTTTTATGTAGAAACAACCAAATTGGCATGTTTGTACTGGAAGTTAATTTAACCAGCAATTCTGTCCTTACACGTAACTGCTTTTAGCATTATAATAAAACAATGTAAAATCAACATAAAAGCAACTGATTCATTATAGCAAACATTTTATTTTTCTTTTTTGCCTTTTTATGACAGATTAATTCAGCAGGAGCTTACTGCTTCTGTTGGGTTACCTCAATGTGTGGAACATACTGCTGTTGAGAAAGATGTGCTTGTATGTATGTACAGATAGTCAGACTTTCTGCAGTTGGGAGTAATTTAGTATCAGATTGTTTAAAAATAGTGTTTCCACCTGTTTAAGAGCAATATGTTTGCATAGTTTTCAAGTCTCAGGAGCTTGGGTCCAAGTAAGATTTTGCTAATCCAAACCATTTCCATGCAATCAAAGTAGAACTTTTTTTGCTTAAGAATGTAGCTTGGCATAAAGAATTGGTTATTTTACAGCAGTATAGCCAACCCTTTAAGTGTGAGCTTAATGTCAGTTAAATTTTAGTTTATGATCTACTGACTAAGTTGAGAACCACTGAGACATGTATTGATAAAGTGATGTATCCAGATAATGCATTTATATCATGTAGATCACAATTACTTTGTTTTTCAAGGAACGGATTTTGTTGTAATTGTAATCTCCAAACACTGGGATCATGTGATAGGCACTTACCCGTTTATTCTGTAGTTACAATTAAGCATGTAATTGTATTGCAGTTCTTGCAATAATTTTCAAATGCGTAGCATGCAAAAGTTCCATTTTGGTTGCCAGATAGAGGGAGATATTGCATTTTGGCAAATATTAAATTGTAAACTTTTTCAATTATAAATTCTATGGATTCAGTCCCCCCATACTTCGTTTTATTTTTTCCAGTTTCGTTTTTGGGTTTAACATCCAAATTTTTATATATTTTAAAGGTTTACCTAAATAAGATGGCAACATCTTTAATATTTATTAAAGGACAATGTAAGATTCAGCACAGACAGAAACAAATCACTACAATTTCCAACCTAGTCGCACAGCTTTGTTACACTTGTTATTGTGGTTTGACAAAGTGCATTATCTCCCTTGCTTTTCAGATATGTTTGAGATTTCATGTCCAGTCAGTCGTACCAAACTATGCAGCATTAACACTGTCTGATTCATAATAATTGTTAGGAAATTGTTCAGCTCTAATCTTCGCTGGCAATTATGAATGTCTAAATTTCTTTGACAATTTCTTTACCAATATTTCTTTTGTTTGCTCACTTCCTATAAATTATAGGCAAACAGGTGCCAAAAGTGATTTATGCACAGGTGTAGCAGATACGTGATTTAAGGACATAACTTAGACTTAGTTCTTCCTGCGCTGTTCTGCACGTTGGGCTGCAAGGTGTCCCCAGCGTGTTTGGTTGGCCGCAACGTCTTCGGCCTCATTCCATGAGATGCTCAGAGATTACCTGTAAAGTTCTGACGCCGTGTTGCACGTGGACGGCCTTGTTTCCATCTCCCTTTTGGTGGTGTCCATCCGGCATTCGATTATGAAGTCGTTCAGGGGGCAGGTTGCAGTTCGACAACTGATCTCCTCATTGGTGGTGCGGTTCCGGTACGGGACACGCAAAATGCATTGTAGCCACTGCTGCTGAGCAACATTAAGCTTTATTCTGATATTGGCAGGTGTTTTACACGTTTTACTAGCGTAGATTGCAGTTGGGATGATGATGGATTGAGCAGATGAATTTTGGTCGCTGTGTTGATGTTCTGGCTCAACCAAATTGGACGCAGTCGCTGGAATACTGCTCTGGTTTTCACAGTCCGACGAGCAACTTCGTGGTCGGCATCTCCATCGCTTGCTAGGACACCTCCGAGTTAAGTAAACTTGTCGACCTCTTCGAGCTGTTGGCCTACCACCACAGGGTCGTTCATGGGGGCATACCTAACTCTCACAATCTTAATCTTTCTCTCACTAATTCTGTGCAGTGTCATTGACAAAGTTGAGGTCCCTTAGGCATGTTGATGCTCACAGTGGGATTGCAAACCTATCGCTTTCCGCATCACAAAGTCGATGACCGAAAGAAGAAGGGGGAAAGGATGCATCCTTGTCTTTGAGTTCAGAAGATCTCAAAAAATTTATTTGCTAATGCTATATTGTGTCCTTATGCCGGTGGATTCTATCAAGAGCCTTAGTGAAATCAACAAAGTTGATTGAGAGCCGCTCTTTATATTCCAGGCTCTGTTTGATGATGGTTCTTACAAAAAAAGATTTGTTTAGTACATGATCTACCACTGCGGAATCCCGCTTGTTCTTCTCAGAGCTTCTCGTTCATAACTTTTTGAAGTATTCAAAGTAGGACAATGCTGAAAACTTTGCCCGGAACTGAGAAGTGTGATTATAGTCTGCCAAGTTGCCTTTCTTTGGGAACTTAAGGATGACCCCTCTTCGTCAATCCTCAGGGACTCATGCTGTCAACCAGCGGGAGTTCAGAAGGTTTGTAATTTCTCCAACAAGACACTGACCACTGTGCTTGAGCATTTCTGCTGAGCACCGTGTCCATGCCTGGCACTTTATTGTTCTTTAAGAGTTGAATCGCCACTGCAGTCTCCATTGCTATGATTTCATCTGTCCTTACATCCAGGTCCATCAGGCATCCTTTTCTTCTTTGGTCAGAAGCAGCTTGCCATTCTTGTCTTTCACTGGTGTCCTGTGTCGTGCCAGTAGGGTCATGGACAATGCAATGCAGTCTCTTGGTGTCATTCCTCTCCGCCACTAGTGCTTCTCAGCCCTTCTAGCCAGTCCCATTTGTCTCGCCTGCAACATCTCTTTGCTTTGCGGTTTAATTCAATTCAATTTATTTTTATATAGCGCCTTTCGCAACAGCATGCCTCAAAGTGCTTTACACAATTTAGCTTACACGGTTTAGCTCTCGATATGCTTCTGCTGTTATATTGTTCTTCCTCCACCCTTGCTTGGTCGTGCCTCTGTTGTGCACTTCGCTCATTGATTAGATCCCAGGTCTGTTCCTGTATCCAGCGCACACTGTGTGTCCCTTGTCATCTTCCAATAGTTGCTTCAGCCTTGACCATCCTTTTTCAACATCCAGTTTCTCTGGCAATATCTCGAACCAATTTCTCAGTTTGTTCTTGAACTGCTCTGCCATCTTTCGGTCTTTGAGTCGATCCATTGCGAAAAACATTTTGCAAGCAGAGGGTAGTGGTTGAAACCAACATCCACTCCTCTGTACACCCGCAAATCCAACAGCGAAGATCTCCAACATTTGCTAATGCAAATATAGTCGATCTTGAGCATTTCTCCATCAGGTGACCGTCACATCATCTTGTGGATCCTCTTCTGGCCAAAGTAACTGTTACCGATAGACAGGCCATTCACTGAGCAGAAGGAAATCAACCGGTCCCCATTGTCATTGGTTTCTACGGCCGAACATATACATACATTCCATGTTCCAGTCCTCGTTAATACCTTTGGGTGACGGATGTCCAGCAGGCTTTGATCCACCACCATTGGTCATTGGAGAGTGTCAATTTTCATCACGAGTTAGTCTTTTTTTTTTTTTTGCTGGTTTCTTGCCGTTTTAACTAAGGTTTTATGCGGTATGGTTGCTGGCCCACCGCCCAACCTTCCTCCTTTCTCAGCCGGGCTTGGGACCGTCCATGGCAGAGTTAAGGACATCACACCAGTGTTTAAAAAATGTCATTAGTGAAAATACATTATGTCCCTAGTTCTGCATTTAATTTCATTATTTGTTGATTTTGTTAAATCCCCTACAATTTCATAGGGCTCTACAGTTGTGTGGTAAAAGTAAAAGTTACTGTTTGAAAACAAAAGTTGTAAATGGTGTTAATTGTGTTTTGGGATCAAACCTTTCAAATGCATATTCTATGTAACTGGAGTTGAAATATGCAACAACCTTCAAGATACTGACTCATCCTTTATCTGTTAATTTCATTTGGCCTGTTTTAAATTTTAGCGACTCCATTGATTCAATACTAGATATTACCAGTGTCCTCACCTCACAATCTGGTTTGATTTCACGAACCACTGGGTTTGGGTTTTGATTTTGTCATGATAATCAAAATGAAATTCAGATGGAAAAATTTACATATATTAATTTGAGGCAAACACAACACTAAAGTATGTTACTATGTCACAGGCAGTGGCTGGAACTTTTCATTGTCGTGGCACTGTAAATGCTTCATCATATTGCTATTGTTAGCTGTTGTGTAAGTCGTGGTTTCCCAAACTGGTCTGCTGATTTATACCAGGCTGTGGGCTAACATGTACCAGAGAACCAGCCAGCAAATCCCTGTAAGTAGTGGGTGTTTAAATGGGTATTAAATAATTTCCAATATGTTCAAAACATTTTTCCAAAATTAAAATGGGGTCTGCAATTCTTACATACAGCGCAGAATAAAACTGGCCTGCATGTTCAGGGGCAGCAGTTTTTAGCACTAGGGCTGTGCTGTTCTGTAGTAGTTCTGTATTAACTTTTTTAAGCCTTAATGTGAAGTGTGTTGCCTTTTATTTCATACATGGAATTTAAACATATTTAATCACATTTACTATATAAGGCGATGTAACTCTTTAGTACTCAGGTGCAATTACTAATGTAAAAGTTTACCTTGTATTGGGGATCAAACATTGTATCGACCTTGGAAAATTTGCTACGTCCGAGTAGTAGGAGTTGCGCGCGCGCGTGTGTGTGTGTGTGTGTGTGTGTGTGTGTGTGTGTGTGTGTGTGTGTGTGTGTGTGTGAGAGAGAGAGAGTGAGCTAGTGTTTGTAAATAGAAGCCAGTAGGGTGTGAAAAGAGGGAACATTGTTGGTTTCAGATTTGTTTACAGGTCGTCGTCAATTTACAACCGAAATTGGTTTCGACTGACTGGTTGTAACCCGATCATAAGTCGGGCTATGCAAAATATATACATATATTAAACTGTGTACAGTAATGATAATCACTGTTGTCATCAGCTGGGCCTGCATTCATCAGATTTTAGTTAAACACTGTACAGTATACTAAAGGATATTTAGTTTAATAATGCAAAATGATTGCAAAAGCAGTACATACAGTAGTATGGTAAAAGTGGTTCAATAATTGTGGCTGGGGCAGTTTTTTTTTTTTTTTTAATTAATAAACAGGGTGAGCTTTGTCTGAACTCTTTGTGTCTCTTTGTACATTTCGCAAAATATAAACGAAACACATCATGTGCCATCCGTTCAATCCTTGCAAATCGTTCAGTGTTTGTGTTCATTCGTTCAAAATGTGCAAGAAGTTTACTCAAACTCGTTTAAACGAACACAGAAAGCGCACTGTACCAAGGCTGAGCTTACACTGAGCTTTGCGCGCAGACTTGCTAATGCTGTTGGGAACTGGACGAATCTGTCATATGCTCGTACGCCCAGCTGGGCAACACTCAACAGACATACTGGTCATAATTGTGGTCGTAAAGTAGAACAGTCGTAAGTCGCATAGGTTGTAAGTCGACGACGACCTGTAATCTTTTTTGAAATCATTTCAATGAAATTAACAGTGGGGCAAAATAAGTGCGTAGGTCAATACAGGGTTTCACATTTAACAATTGACAGCCTCTGCTTTACAGTGTTAATGGTTAGAGCTTGGCTATATGGTCAAAAATTGCCTGTTTTTTCACACCTACAGTTGATTTGATTGTAATAGATTTTTAAGGACAAATTAATTTTTTGAATGTTGTTTATTTATGGTAAGGATTTCTTTCTGCTGATTCTTTTTTTCCTGATGAATTTGCTTTTACCTAGCTTTTAGTAGGTGTTGGGGGGACTTCCACTAGTTTGCACATCTTACAAAGCTACACACACTCCAGTCTGAGATGCTGGAATGAGTTTTCATTTTTAACATATCGTTCTAAACTAGGGATGCGGTATTCGTTTTATTTTGCTATTCGAATATTCGAAGTGTCTATTCGAATACTATTCGAATATTCGAATTTTTCGCTTACCGATGACGTCGCGTGGCATTCCATGCCACGCGGTAATCAGCGACATCGATCGAGGCCAGCAACACTGCCATATATTTCACCACGTTGACGATTGGTATAGGCAACGTGTTGGCTGCTAGTCGAGTCTCCTCCTTATTCCCTGACGGCGTTTGTATAATTAATGTTCCCATCAGAATTAGCCAGACGTTACCTGGCTATACCAGCTACCTCGACACAGTCGGAACGTTTATTTTCATGTACTGGTCGCATCATTTGCAAAAGTCACACGCGTTTGCTCTCTGAACGAGCTGAATCACTGGTTTTTCTGTATATGAACATGTAGACTCTGACCACACACCTTGACTTCGTAGAAGTTTTTGAAGTGGAATTTATTGTTACATTGCTGTTTTAGCTGTTAGTGTTTTAATTGCCTGTTTGATACGATGTTTGAAAACAAATAAAAGCGTGAGTTTCACACAAGGAAAGCCGGCTGTACAGAAACGAACATTTGAATAGTAAAATATCAATTCGAATAGTAAAAAGTTAAACGAATATTCGTTATTCGAATATTTGTCTGCATCCCTATTCTAAACCAAAATGCAGATGTATCAGTCGATTTTATCACCCACCTCTGCATGTGGTGTTTGCAGGCTGATTATAATGTCTGGTGCACCACTGAGTTTGCAGCCTGGTTTGAACTTGTAGTCCAAACGCCATCTGGGTCACACAGTCAACCCACAGCTTGTTTTAGTATTGCATTGCAAAGATGCCCCTTAAGGTAAAATCACAGACTATGTGATTTTATTTACTGAAAGTTCTTGATGTAATTGTTAAACCCATTGCTCTTTGCTGATTTCTGGTGTTTGTTTCTCTCTTACCTCTTCTCCCTTCAGCAGTGGGACTGGAGGGGGTTACAAACCATCCTGTCTTGCCATCACCTTTCAGGGCCAGATTTGAAGGGATGATATGGCAGTCACATGACTAACCTGTTCCAGTGGCGACACAAAACAAACATATAACAGACCATGTCCTCTTCACAACATTGCACATAGCTTTCAAGTATATTTTCATGTCCAAACACAGCATACTCAGCATCTTCATGAAGTTCAAAGACATTGTCATAGACGGTGGCATACATGTTTATGTAGCAGTTACTCACCAGTCAAAAGGCATTTTTACGTTTTGTTGTGCAATGATGAAAATGACAGTATAAGTTGATCATGCCACTGCTACTTCAAACATTTTGACTGTAGCATCCCTATTCTCTTGGCTTCTCTGCTGGTACCTTTTCCTCGACTGCCTGCATTTCCTTGAGCTTACATAAACTAGGCCATCATAGTACGAGTACTGTTCTCATCTGCATTGACACCTTTGTGTCATTAAATGCGTACTGTTTCCAATTACTGTGTGCCTTTACAAAAAAAGTGAAAGAATCAATCCTCATCTTGGCCACATTGTATGAAAATGGTACTGTGGGTTTTTATTTTGTCAGGATGTCATTGCTCTTAAGAACTTTGGATAGACAGACGGTGTCTAAGTTTTGCAGACCAGGTTCAGAGCTCATTTTGTTGGCTTGGTTGAGGGCATGGCATAATCAGGAGGTTGAGGTTGTGGACTAAAGCTCTGGCTTTCTGTTCACAGCTGACCAGAGTGCCAACATGATGTGAAAGGTGCCGGCACCACTTTATCAGGAATTGCATTCTCTTGTAGCAGCTAATTCCTTTTCCAGGAGCAACATAGCCTCCTGTTTCATTGTTTTATTGTCATTGTGGATACCAACTCTGTCCAATTTGGATGCTAACTGGGAATATCTGGGCCAGGTTGTCTCCAAGGACACCCACACCTGTCTGCCTGCAAGTGCTGCTGTGCTGTGGCTCGTTATAGAAATTGGGTTGGGGGAGCGATGGGATAGAAAACCAGCAATAAATTTCATCTTGTCAGCTTCCCCCCCCCCACCACTTGTTGAGGCTGTGCATTTTCTCCTTGTTCTCTTGATATTCATATGTTGGTTTGGTTGCCATGGCAACTCCACCAGCAGCCTAGTTGTGGATTTAACTGGTTCCTGGTATGGAGCAAGTGAAAGGTGATTGAGAGTGTATGAGAAGGAAAGCAGTACTAAAAATTCCCATAGACTGAGGTGGAAAATGAGGTTAAGTAGGCCAACCTTTCGCAACTGAGGTGCCATGACACCCTGGGGTTTCGTCAAAAAATATTATGATTTTGGCGACGTAATAAAATGATTGATGAGAATGCAGATCATTACTAGCCTTATACACGTGTTATGAGTATTATTTTAATTTTATTTTTCCTTAAAATTTCTTCGTCTTTAATTGCATATAGTGGATAGTCGTTTATTAAGACAAATTATTTTAAAATTTATTTTTCTCCTGTTTTTAATTATCTTTGGGGAATGGTCTGCTGTTATCTCTCTTGAGCTGATGGCATGATTAACCCCAAAAAATATTTAGTTCTTTGTAAAAGGTTTAAAAAAAAAAAAAAAAAAAGCCAAAGAGCAAAAAGTTGAGATAATTGTCCTAGATGGTTTTTTTTTTTTTTTTGTATGTCCTTTAATTAATGTGAAAAGCACTAAACTGCCCCTTAGTGTGAGTGTGGATAGCCTCACCCCCTACCATTTCTCTACTTCTTTGGGTGCCTCTTACAAAAGTATTGAATCAAAACGTTGCATAGAATGGTTTTTGAAAAGAGGCTCCAGAATCACATAACCCTGAACCCGTACTTGCCAGCCCTATGGATTTTCCTGGGAGACTCCCAGTTTTTACTGCCCTCCCTATTTTCTCTTGCAGTTAAAATTCTCCCTTGTTTCTTCCAATTTAATGCTAAAATGTCAGACCTTTTTCCCCCTTTCCTTTTCAGAACCTGCTCCTGGTACTGTGCATAATAAGAGTGTTCTGCAGAACATTGATTTGAAAACGCTTTGTACAACACCAGTGTGTATATGTACAAAGTGTATATGTAATGCAGAAGACCACGTTTTAGACTGGAGTGACTTAAAATTTTGCGTACTTTAAAAGCGTGCTGTGACTGAAAAAGGGTTGAGAAACACTGAAGTAGGCTAGAGGCGTGGAGTCTTGACCTGAGTTTACCATTGCCTTTGGTAGGGACATCAGCCTGAACTGCTTTTTGAAGAAATGGGACAGTCATAGAAGATACTTTGCACCATTGAAGTACTGCACTATGACCTAAATGCGTTAAATGAGTATGTGTACATCAGATTTTTGTTTTAGTCAATTAAAATGCCGTTCGATTTTTAACAGTTGTGTATGTACGTATACTCCACGCTCCCTGCATGACATTTAAAGAACCATTGACTTTTTCCCCGGTGCTAATTTCTCCTGTATTTTGTGCAGAATTACATAAATGTTGTCTACTCCTTTTATGTTGTTCCTCTTCATAGCTTCTGATGTTGATATGCAGATAACACTTAATGGAAAAATTTGTAAAAAATATTTTAACTGTGATCTGGTTTGACAATTTGGATACCAAATAAGTGTGATGTAGAGGAGTGCACTCTTCCAGTGCTGTTTTTGTTTAAGCATGAAGTCTCCATGTGTTATAGTAGTGAAATGGTGTGTCTGTGTAAGGAGACGGGTAGTGAACAAGGCTCTGTTGGTGTCCCACAGGTTTCAGGCCCCTGCCTCAGACGTTGTGCACGTACTCTGTTAGAAGAGCCACGGAGATTGTGGAACAGCTTGGTGTGGGGTACCGTCTGCTACAACTGAAGGAGGAAGATGAGCTTCTTCAGATAGGAGCCCTCCTGCTGAAACACCACAACCATGTAAGTTCAGCCATCCTTTTACTGCTGAGTCCTCCCTCCCCCAACAAGTTCCCAAAGGTCTTTGAAGCTCCACATTTTCCACATGGCTTTTGGGGTTTATGACTGCTGCTGGATGTTTCCTTCACTCTGTTTTACATCTGGAGCCATGGAGGTTGGATCATTTGGCTTCAGGATGAAACAGCTGATGGCATGAGGTGGTTTTGTAGGAGGGGTGGGTAAAGTATGTGGAGAAAATAATTTCTCTACACCTGTGGTATTCTGCTTGTGACCACTTGTACCCATAATTCCTTTGGCAGGTCGAGCTCGAGTGTGGTGGGTGGGTGTGGGGGTGCCACTGTTGGACCTCATTGGTGTATTGTCAGAATGGCAGGTTCAGTAGCGTGCACGTGTCCTATGAGGCAGGACAGCTGGTTGGCTGTTTTCCTCTTTGTGGAGGGTTTTTGAGGGCAGATGTCCTGGTGATTAGAGATTTCCCCCCCCCCCCCTTGTGGAGTATGGGCTTTGTGCATGAAAGATTGTGTTTTTGTCTCTATACAGTGGTACCCTTACTTATTTGTGATTTGTGTGTGTGTGTGTGTGTGTGTGTGTGTGTGGGGCATGGTGGCACAGAAGGGAATAGTAGAGAGAGCAGATTGTGTGCTCTTCCTCACATCTGCTCCTTGTGTCTGTCTGAGATTGATCCTGACCTGCTGAGTGCTGAACTCCATGCGTAAAGTCTGACCCTAATTACCCCCTGAGACACTGAGACTACCCCCGCACCCCCACCCCCCCACCATTCAGTGTGACAGAGAGGTCTTGCAAATCTAAGGAAAGCAGCCTCATAAATCCTCTTGCCCCAGAGGAAGTTGTTTAAAGTAGCTTTTTAATTTTTTGTGCACAAGGTGTTTTTTTCAGTCTGCTGTTAATTTGCTGAAAGTTCACAGTGGTGTTTTACAAATGGGATCTATGAGATCTCTCACTGTTAAGCTAGGGTGATTTGCCTTGTATACTGTGGACGCACAAAATACTGTAAATGCCCTATAAACTCTGAGAAGACTCATCTTCGCTGCTCTGATTAAGCTGCGTTAACTTCTGTAAGCATTTCCCACCAGTGCCTGTTTGTTGCTTGGAAACAAACAGAGTCTGTGTCCGGACCCGCGGGCAGTTGGGTTCCGCCCGTCATCTGGCTTTGACCAGGCGGTGTTCCTTGCGAGCTCTCTGTCCTTTCCTGCACTCACTAAGTGCACAGAGGACCGCGGGGGAGGGTGTACTGCTGATAGAGCCTGGATTTTCACCAAGAAGCGAAAGCAAAAGCAGTCCCGCTCCTCCCTTTGTTTCGCAATAGCGTCTGTCTCCCTGCAGAACAGCAGGACTCCACGGTCACGGGATGGAGGGATGAAGGGAGACGCAGATGGTGAGAGAGAAGAAATGAACAGAAACTGAGTCACATTAGAGCCAGGAAGTGGGGGAGGAGTGGATGGAAGTGCCCCCCTCCCCATGCAGATAAAATGTTTAACACACCAGGCCAATGGCATGCCAAATACTAGGGGAAAAAACTCCACTCATTTACTTTGTGTTAGAAAAAATCTAACATTAATATGGACAGGATGAAATTGAAATGTTTATCAGTCCAACTGAGGGGAGGGGGCACATGTGAGTGTTGTGTACTGTTGTAGTGTGTGTTGAAGCTGGCTGCTTGCAGAGGTCCCTAGGGTTTTCTCTGGGTTTTTTTTTTTGTATCCCCTTAGTGTAGCTGTGCTGCTGAAGCCCATGTCAAAGGTTTCCTGTGGGGACCTGACACTCACTGTCTACAGATGCAGTGTGCACACCCTTTAGTGCTCTGGTCTGTGCCCTCTGTGTCACCATTTTAAAGCAAATTCACTTAATCTGTGGCTTTTGCTGTTTTTTAGTCCTCAGACTCATGGTGGATTTTTAATTAAATTTTGTCCCACCATAAATAAAGAAGATAATGGAGTAGTGTCTTTTAATCTGTGTTGTAGTGAAGTGTAGACAAGTGAATGCAGGAGATGTTTCATATTTGAGGTTTTGTCAGGTGGTAGTGTTGGGAGAGGAGGGGACAAGCAGGAGAAAGCAGATAAGTGAGCCCATGAATTGGTGTGGGGGCAGGGTGAAAAGGCAGAAGACTGAGGGACTAGAAAGGTGTGTGTGCGTGCGTGCGTGCTTGCGCGCATGTGCGTGTCTGTTACAGAGTGGCTACTGATGGGAGGGAGAAGGGAGGGGTTAGGGGGAGAGAGAGAGAGCGAGCGCTGGAGTGAGAGGGAGGGAGGGAAAGGGGTGGGTTTAAACTAACCTCAACGAGGAAGCGGAAGAGAGCCATATTTGCTGTGCGGAGCAGCACGCCACTCTCTTTGTGTGTGCGTGCGAGAGAGGGAGAGAGAAAGCGCTCCGCCTTGTTCTTACCGGGTCATTCTCTCCTGTCTTCTCCCTCCCCACCTACTCACCCCTGTGTGCGTGTGGGCTTGTGAGAGTGCATGTGTGTGTGTGTGCTTCTCTGTAAGAGAGCGGGGGCCTGGGAATGGGTGCACAATGGGGCAGGCCTGTGGAGATGGGGCCAGCGAGTCGCTGAGGGGGGGAGGGGCGCAGTCAGGGCTGCTCCACACGGCCAGCGCAGCCCGCCGGCGGCAGCTCTCTCTCCCAGCCCCGGGGACTCCTCTCCGGGCTCTGCCCTTCACAGCCAGCCCCCAGCCCAGACTGTGGATTAAACTGCCTCTGGCTCACCGTGCCTCAAGATTGGACCTACTTGGAGACTAGGCAGGCCGGACTGGAAGGAGTCCAAACTTTTCAGTCTCCTCATTCTTCTCTCCTAGTTCTGGTGGATTTGTTTACTATTGATAAACCCCTAAATGGATTACAGGATGCACGCCAAGTCAAGCAACATACTGGATTTTCAAACCTTGGACGCTCTTCTGGAGAAAATTGCTCACTACTCAGTCCCTGTGAAAAGGTAACAGAAAGTAGTTTTTAAATATTTGTGTACATGTCATGCCTGAGTTTAAAAAAAAGAAAAAAAAAAAAAAAACCTTCACGTGCTGAATCTAAGACTGAATTGTTTTAAATGTTTGTTGGGACAATAGAAGTGTTGAAAGTTCAGAGAACTCTACTACAGTGTCTTTTTAACACTGTCATTATCGGTGGTGAATAACTAAATCAAAAACCAAATGTAGCTTGAGATATTTACAACTTAACAACTTAAAGCAGCCTTTTGAAAGGGTGCGTCCGTTAGTGGTGTGGCGACTTTATTGTTAGCACGTAAGGCAGCGCTGCCCCTGGGCCTGTGGCCTGGTGAGAGAGGGAGGGGGGGATGGGGGTAGGACTGTGAGGAGGCAGAAAGACGCTGGCTGCTGGAGCACTAATGCTGGGTGTACTCCTACCGTCTCAGCCTGACTCTGGCTCTCGCAGGCTCTTCCCCCACCCTGAGGCTTTGCCAGTGTTTAACGGGCTCTGACACGCACATCAGGCTTAGCCGCTCTTGTCCCTGTTGCCTTGTATTTTCTGTAGCTGCGCACCTCTGTCACTAGCTCAAAGCAAGCTAATAGTTTTTTTTTTTTTTTTTTTGCCAGCAACCCACAAAAAACAGCTTCAGAGTTTTTGAGATGGTTTAACACATTACAGGGGATTTTGCCACAGGAGTACCTATATAGGTATATGTACAATTTTTGAATGGTAATTAAGACAGTGACAACATACCCTGATATGCTAAAAGTAGCTACTGCTGTCTTTGAACAAATTCAATTACGTCTGCATCAGAGCAATCGTTCAGCACTTGCAAGTCAGAAATGAGTGACTTAGAGGCTCCCCGCCCAGTTCCTCACCTCCAAGTGACATGTCAGCCTCATTACAGTGTTTTCAGACGATTAAATTTTAACCGCTGTCCTGTCTGGTGGCAGACGCCTGTCACATGGAGAGCCTTTCCTTCATGTAGATTCTGAACTTGGCACTGTGTGTGGTGGAACTGAGCTGCTGCTTCAGAGAGAAGGCAGGGCAGTGAGGAGGACAAGGAGCTTGTCACTATAATGGAGTGGAGATGACCTGTGGGGTGTACCTGGCTTGGGCCCCTCACTGTTATGCTGCTACTTTATATTGGTACATGTCTCAATACCCCCCCCACCCCCACCCCATGTTGGTCTAAGTTGCTTGTCACGTGCAGAGCTTTCAGTGTTGGCCTCCCATCATCATGTCTTTGCTCATGGATCAGAATCTTTGGGCTGGCAGTGGTAAGAGTCGTCTTCAGGTCTCATCTCCATGATGGCTCATCATGGAAGGGCTTGTGTGTGGCTTCATTGGAGGCTCTCACTTCTCAAGATCAGTTGGTACTGTCTACTGCATTTCTCATTGCTTTGGATGTATTTTTAGCTGATGAGTTCAGAAGCGAGTGTTTTGGCCTTGGGCTGAAGACTGCCTTAGCTGTCGTTTGTGTTCTGTCTTGCACAAAGTGTTCCTATGACCTAGGCCTGGAGGCAGTGGTTTTGAATAGGCTGTACTCAACACAGCTTTGGAAATCTGGCCTTTGAAACTAGTTGGTAGTATGGAGGGTGAAGGGAAAGGGGATGCTGCTGGGACTGAATTCATAGTGCGTATGCCTTGTGAGGCACAGCAATTGGTCTTTGGTATTGGAGTGGCACTTTGTTTGATGTTACTTTCAGAACATTTGTTTTTAATTTCATTTTGTAAGAATTTAGCTTACTGAACTGAAATTCTTGGGCAAAAGTGTAACGGTACAATTGTATTAATTTCTTTTCCTTTCTGGGACAAATTGGGGGAGAACATGCCTCATGGCTAGCTTTGCAGTTATTCCTGACATTTAACTGATTTAACTGAAATTATATATTGGTGTCATATTCCTGTCCAGGAACACTACGGTTTTTCTCAAGATGTGCTGTTTTGAGTCACACTTTGGTAATCTGGGAGTCTGAGTTTGAGATCCACCTCTTTGTTTCTGGCCAAAAAGAACTTGAGTAATGAGGGCATAATGTTTTAAGCTGTGACTGGGAGCTCGTGGGTTCTGTCTCGTGGTAGATTCTTGTCCTTGACATCCCTCAGAGGAGGGTTGCCATCGGTTGTGTAATGGTTTTCTTAGCCATAACTCCCCTGAGTTCCAGAGCTCTTCTGAGCACATGCAGTTTAGGTCATTGTCTTCTATGTCTGATACGGTGGCTATCTGACCAAAGGCCACAGGATTTGGAAAGCTGAGAGGGGATTTCCCCTCGCAGGACTTCCTGCATGCTTACAGTTCCCATCACACTTAGCTTATTAACGGTTGCAGCTTAAATTCACTTTACAAGTAGGTCTTTAAAAGAGACATGGTTCTGGATTACAAGATTTGCCCTGTGATACCGTGAGCCGTTATTTTTCATGTCACTGCAAATTGGTTTATTTGTACTTTAGCCTCGCCGGTGTGTCATTCTGAGTCACCTTCTTCCTTCTTGAGAAGTGGGCTGTAAAGCGCAGATCCATTCCTTGAGTCTTTGTCAGAGCAGTAGTCATTATGACCTCAGGCGTGACTACAATGGTTGCTGTTTAGGATCTGCTCTTGTGCTTTCATGGATTAGCTGATGTTGCACAGCACTGCTCTTGCACACTCCATCTGATAGGTGGAAAAGGCAAGGCCAAGCACATGTGATCTGGTGGCTAGGGACAGGCAGATGTTTCTGTTGGTGGGCTTGTCCCTGGAAGGGAGGATCTGCTGCCACTAGTGCTTATTTCTGTGGAGTAATTTTTCACTACAGGCAGAGCATGCTCTCTGTCTAGGGTTTCATCTGCCTGTGGTTTTCTCACTTAGACTGAGATCCTCTTCATCCATGCTTTTATTTCTTGCTCTGAGAGCTCTTCGGGATGGATGTGGGTCACTGGGGAAAGTGGGTGTGTTGATTGAATCCTGGGGCCTTTCCTCTTTGGGAAATGGGAAATATGCTAACATACTACAGCTTGCAAGGAAGAATTCTGCTGGATATTGTATTCAAGATGTATTTAAGATCCTCTACTGAAGTTCCATGTGTGGGTTTTGGGTCATCATGAGATAAAAGTAAAGGTGAGCTGTGCCATTGATTATAATTCCAGGAGAAAGTCCTTTGTCATCTCTACTGCTTTTGATGTACAGCTGTTCTGTTGAGCATTGGTGTTTAAGATGCATAAAATTAAGCAGGTCATTGGCACGCTCAAAAAGGGCAGGGCCTGATTGAAGGAAAGCATTTTTGTCACAGTGACAATTGGTGCAGTGATGATGAATTGCATGGTTTGTAGGGGGGGTGGCAATGGCACTGAGTCTGACCTCTCTGTCTCACCCCACCCTGTACACAGAGAGTCTGGTGAGGAGTGCAATGGGATCCGCAGTGTTCTCCCACTGGAGCCCACACCGCAGTCGAGACTGAGCGAGTGGGGTCCCTCGGTCCCCGTGCACTGCCCCCCATCCCTCCCTGCTGGCATGGGGGACGGCCTGGACGGCACCCAGATGTCAGGGGGCAGCAGCAGCCACGGGCAGCCCTCGGCCCAGCCCTCCTCCTTCAACCCCCTACCCCCCGAGACATCCAACCTGAACCGGCCCAAGCGGCAGACCAACCAGCTGCAGTACCTGCTGAAGACTGTGCTGAAGGCCTTGTGGAAGCACCAGTTCTCCTGGCCCTTTCAGCAGCCTGTGGATGCTGACAAGCTGAACCTTCCTGTGAGTCTGCGGTGCAGTCTGCCTGTAATCGCCACCCCCTCCCTCAGATCACTTACCTTTACATCTCTGTGTCAGATTAATTTATAAAGTCGCTCTTTATAAATCCCACTCACTGCCTGTTACAGAAGGTTTCTGGAATTATACATGCAAAGTAGACATGCAATAATTAAAAATGTATACATATTTCTCTGAGCTGTAATGTTGTTGGAGAAACTTTTGTCCAGTCTTTTTTTATTTTAAATTTAAAGCATGTTTTGTTTCGCTGTGTAATTCCTATGTTTTGTCAGATCCTTTGTAGATTAAATTTGGACATATTCAGCAAAGGAATTATTATGCAGCATTTACAAAATGGCAATTATAAGGGTGAAAATGCTGAAAAAAGGGCATCAATTGGTCATTACATGCTTAATACAGTGTGCAATAGATTGTAGTTAGCTGGAAGAAGTTATTTTAAAGCATGGAAAGAGCTCTCATTGAGCAACATTAGACAAGGTCTGGGTATAATTGAGACAGTTTGCTTAGTGCCAGAAAGTTGATTTATTAGGAGGTCATCTGTTTCAATGCCTTTGTGCATTTTGGATGTTAATGACATCTACACTGAGAGGTAGGGGAATGGGCAAATGTCTTGCATTATTTTTGTACATGAATGCTGCCATGGCTAGTATGTGTGCTGGTCTTGCTTTGCACAACTGTGGTCGTAATAGCCTCGGCACATTTGACTCGCCCCTCCGTTCAGGACTATTACAAGATCATTAAAAGCCCTATGGACATGGGAACCATCAAGAAACGTCTGGAGAACTGCTACTACTGGAACGCCCAAGAATGTATTCAAGACTTCAACACCATGTTTACCAACTGCTACATCTACAACAAGGTATGCATCCCTTGCAGAAACAGTTTATGCTGATTTGAATGTGAACTCTGGCATCTGTTTTCTGTTGACTATGTTCCACAGCCAAAGAAATACTTACTGTGTGTGTGTGTGTTTTGTCTAGGCTGTTTCTGTAAACAGAGCTAGGTCTCAGGTTCTGTTATCTGTTACAACGAACAGGTGTAATTTGGTCCAAAATGGCAGGAACTGAGTGGTTTTGTGAGGCTGTGGCACATTGCCTAATGTGAAAGCTAAGTATATCTGCCTATGAGACAGCTCTACGCCTTCACAATTCCGGAGGGTCACCCGCTTTTGTGCGGGCACACTCGGCGTGGAGAATAAGCAGAATTGGAGCTGCAACGGCTCAGCTTGGATCTGTGTTGGAGAGCCCGTAAACTGGGACATGCACGATTTAAAAGAATGTTGTTTGGAAGTAAGGTGTTGGAAGCAATTGATTGTGGTCAACAGGTATGCAGAGGACTCTGGAGAAATGTTACCATGGAGGAAAAAAAAAAACAGGCATCCCAGCATGACACCAGCTCATTTATAACTTGGTTTTAGTATTTAAACAGAGCTGGTGACTTGTTCAGTAATGGAATATTGTGAACTGACCTTGTAGAATGCCCTCATTTCCTTTATAGTAGAGATCAGCAAGAGGGCATGTTCTCCTAATCTCTGCTCACCCTGAAATATCTGCAGTCGATCAGCCTTGTGGATAGCACAGTTAGGGCTCTGCATGCTGATAAAAAGTTGAGATTAAAAGTAGTCTGAAAGTCTGGTTTATGAAAGTAAATTCTTATACATTTTTGCCTGTCTAAATGCTAGAGTAGCTGACCACCGTACTAATACAAGAGTTGCTGAGACTCCTCCTGCATGCGTGGTTCATGTATGTGGCTTGGACATGATGAGGAAAGGCAGTTGTATAAAATTACTTGCTGTCCCGCAGCCTGGAGACGACATAGTCTTAATGGCTGAGGCACTGGAGAAGATGTTCCTGCAGAAGATTTCAGAGATGCCCCAGGAGGAGACGGAGATCACAGTCACAACTGGCAAAGGGCGAGGTCGGGGGCGCAGGGATGGAGGTATGGGTCTTACAGACCATCACATATTTGTTCTGTTGTATGTTGTTCTCTGACTGCGTCTCTGAGCTGTTTCTCATCGTTCTCTTTCGCCCCAGGCCCCGGTGTGAAGCCAGGCTCTGCTTTGGACTCTCCATCCAGCACCCGTGGCCTCCCCAGTGCGGCACCGGCTCTGCAAACGCGAGGCCCGCCTGTGCAGCCCCCTCCACAGCTGCCAGTGCCCCCGCCCTCTGCCATGCAGGCGCTGCCACCCCGTGTTCCGCCGACACCACCCTATTCCCTGGGCCCCACTGACTGTATTAGCCAGGCTCCGATCATGACCTCCGTACCACCGCTGGCCCAAACCACTCTGCCCCCTCTGCCCATCCCACAGACTGTGGCACCACTGCCCAAGGTTGGTGTTTTGGCATGTCTGGGTGGAGGGTGATAGGTAGTTCAGTTGTGTCCCAGTCTAATTTCAGTGGGTGACTGATGGCCTTAAAAAGGGTGTCACATCGGGTTAAGGCATAGAGAAATATTTCAGCTTTCATGCTTAGCATTAACCAGTGCCGGGCTCACCAGCGTGCTTCTGTCTCCCTGCAGCAGAGAAAAAGCCAGAAGAGGAAAGCGGATACGACCACACCCACGGCCAACGACCAGCTGAGCGAGTCATCCCCAGCCGCCTCTGAGCCCAAGTCAGGCAAGGCCATGGCACGCCGCGAGAGCAGCCGGCCAACCAAGCAGGCGAAGAAGGAGGCGCCTGACTCGCAGCACCACCCGGGCATAACCCAGGGCCCCAAGCAGCTGGAGCAGCTGCGCTACTGCGCAGGCATAGTGCGGGACATGCTGTCCAAGAAGCATGCGGCCTATGCCTGGCCCTTCTACAAGCCTGTTGATGTGGAGTCGCTCGGCCTGCATGACTACTATGACATCATTAAACACCCCATGGACCTGGGCACCATTAAGGTGAGGAGAGCGCTCTGCTATGTGTGCATGTTTCACGCAGGCCTGCTCCTTTTCCTTTTCTTGAGTCATCCCTTGGTCTAGCTACATATTTCACTCAGCAGAGTCCTCTTCTCAATTTCCTTGGTGTTTTTCTCCTCAAGACTATTTTTGCTATTTTTCTGACTGAGGAGGCGTGCTTTCTGCTTTGGAATATGCAAAACATTTGCTGTGACATTCAAGTACTAACTGGAAAAAGATTTTGCTCAGATAAAATTGCAGCGTTATGGTCACACATGTTGTACAACAGTACCATTTTCTAAGCACTTTTGTATGCAAGTTCTGTTATTGCTTTTAGTTTTATCGTAGTCTGAGTGTGTTAGGCGAGATGTGGTGGAGGCATAATTCGGTGTTCAGTTTTGTTTTCTGTGCTCTGCGCCCCTGCAGGCCAAGCTGGACAGCCGGCAGTACCGAGACGCTCAGGAGTTTGCTGCTGACGTGCGGCTCATGTTCTCAAACTGCTACAAGTACAACCCACCAGACCATGAAGTCGTAGCGATGGCACGCAAACTGCAGGTGAGTGTGTAGGCATCTGGCCTGCGTGCGCCACTAAGAGGAATGCAAGTACATATGAACATGCGCACACACGCGGCGTTGCAAACCAGTCTCACTGTAGATAGGGCGAGCGAACGCCCCCTTCTGCTGCTGACTGCTCATACCCACGATTCCATGAGTGTGGCCCTTCCCGTCTCAGGATGTTTTTGAAATGCGCTTCGCCAAAATGCCGGATGAGCCGGAGGAGACGTCTGCTCCCGCACCCTCATTCGCTATGCTCCCCGCCCCCGTCAAGCAGCAGCCTCCACCGGCCCCACCGTCTTCCTCAGACAGCTCCAGCGATTCTTCATCCGAGTCAGACTCCTCTACGGACGACTCTGAGGAAGAGCGGGCCCAAAGGCTGGCTGAGCTGCAAGAGCAGGTGAGTGAGGCAAGAGCTTTCGAGAGTGGGGGTGCGTTAGAGGGGTATGTCTCGGTTTTGGTATGTACTTGTATCAGCTGACTGCTTGCCTGTTCTGTTACTCAAAGACCTGCCCAGTGACAGGACAGATTTTCATTGCTAATTTGACTACATTAATTAGCCTGAAGAGGGTTAGTGCTATCAATGTAATATGCTGATTTGGCAAGGAGTGTAGAAATGGAAATGAGTACCTTTCAAAACTCTTGATGCATTATGATGCTCAGACCTTTGTTTGAGGACTTGTGGGTAATTTTGCCGAGTGGGATTGTCTTACCGCAACCCCTGATGCTCTGCATTACAGCTAAAGGCGGTGCACGAGCAGCTGGCCGCGCTCTCGCAGCCCCAGACCAACAAGCCGAAGAGAAAGGAGAAAAAAGAGCGGAAGAAGGATAAGCACAAGAAGAAGGTCGGAGGGCCGCAACCACTGCCCGAGGAGCCCCAGGAGTTGCCTGCCCAGGGGCCCAAGAAGAGCAAGAGCAGCAAGGAGCTGCTGCCCAAGAAGAGCAAGAAGCCCAGGTAGGCCACGTGCAGGCCCAGACTTGGCATGCATCTGCTCATGACCTCACAGGGAGCTCCCTTTGTATTGTGTGGCAGATCGGATAGACTATACCTCGTAGTACAAGACATTGTCACAGTGCAACGGTTGCGTCCTCTAACATAATCGCTCTCTGCCCCTTGTCATGGTTTCCCAAATAAAGGCAATGACCTCAGAGCTTGTGGTTTTGGCATGGCTTTGTTCAAAAAATGACAACAAAGCAATGCTGGTCTGCAGAGCAACAAACTGACACATCCAGCGCTCATAGTGCAACTTAGCATAGACAACAGCGAGTTTTTACCTTTTATACGGTTGTAATGTGTGGCTAACAGTGCATTCAACCAATCACATCTCATTCCTCGCTTTTGATGTTTTCACACATCCTCAGACCATCTGCTGTCATTATTTTTCTCACAGTCTCAACATTCTCTGGCTGTTCACCATTATTTCCAATCTTAGATACATAGTACATCTTGAAGGTCTTGCTTTGTATCTGTCCTTGGGTCTTGCAATATTGGCGGTACAGTGACCTTGGCAATAGTTACTAATGATGCTGACATTGCTACATGAACAAAGCACACAAGCAATGTACAGGGACATGAAAATGGTTATACAGAGGCCTTAAAAATGGTTTTAAACTGGTTATATAGCTTTGTATATAAAATATACGCTCTGATTCCTGTCTTGATTCTAGTTAAATACATGTATAAAGTTACCCATACCGTCCAACAGCAGAAAAGAGGGCTCAAAGAACGGACGCTCAGTGCCCCCTGCCAGCCAGCCTCCTCCCACACTGGCGCCGGCTATGGGTGACCTGGAAGATGACCTCGGGGCCGCGGGTGGAGTGGACCGCTGCAAGCCCATGTCGTATGAGGAGAAGCGGCAGCTGAGCCTGGACATCAACAAGCTGCCAGGCGACAAGCTGGGGCGCGTCGTGCACATCATCCAATCACGTGAGCCCTCGCTCAAGAACTCGAACCCCGACGAGATTGAGATCGACTTTGAGACGCTGAAGCCGTCCACGCTGCGGGAGCTGGAAAGATACGTTTCATCCTGTCTGCGTAAGAAGAAGAAGCTGCCTGGTGGGTGCTGTTTCACGTAGCTGTCAGACACTTGAGTGTCTGTGCTCTGACGTCATCAGCTGTGCCTCCTTGGATACATGCTAGTGTTAAAGAACCTGCAGGAATGATCTTTCCCTCGTTCTCTGCAGTGGCCGAGAAGACGATGGAAGCAGTGAACACAAAGGCGAAGACTGGATCTTCGTCTGACTCAGGAAGCAGTGAATCCAGCTCCTCTGACAGTGATGGCTCTGAGATAGGTAAGGAGGGGGTGAAACAATTGCTCACTCTTTTGCTTCTGAAGTTATAAAAGCTCTCATCATGTCCTTCCTAATAGGGTCGACTGGCTGGCCTGTTACTCCTGTGTAGAAGCTTGTAGATGATGCCGTCTTTTTCCCCCAGGAGTCCTGTCCAAGCAGAAGAAGAAGAGCCATACAGGCAAAGAGGGGAAAAAGCCTCATTCCCAGGTCATGGGTGCAAACGCCCCCCCATCCCTGGCTCCAGTGGTTCAGCCCACGCAGCAGCTGAAGCAACATCCCTCCCCCCCACCCTACGTTGCTTCACCCATGGCGTTGGACTCCTCACAGGTGCTGGGCAACACCTTCGACTCCCTGCCACCCTTTGGCCATCCGCTTCGCCATCTGCCGTCACCGCCCCCGGCCCCACCCTCGCACCTCAATGCCCACCCCGCTGGTGGACCCGCATCTCCCCTGGAGACAGAGACGCACCCGTTCCTCAATCAGCAAATGCTCAGTACCCCAGGTAAAGAATTAGGAGGGTACACTGGCCTCTTCATTGGTCAGCTTGCCATGTCAAAGTGCTGCAGTGAAGAGTACTGTCCCAGAATCGGTCCCTTCGAAAGTGCTGAGAACAGAATATAGTTTAGATAATAAAACCTACTGCTGACTACAAAAATCTAAGTAATTGTAAATGGTTTTTTTTGTGTAGTATTTTTCGGGGTTGAGTCTCTTCATAATTTTTTTTTCCCTGCTGTCCTCTTCTACAGCCCTTCACAACGCTATGCCTCAGCAGCCATCTCGCCCTAGCAACCGTGCCGCCCCTCTGCCTCCCAAACCTAGCCAGCCCCCGGGCCCCCCGCCCCCGGCCCCCCCCCCCCGGACGGCGCGGGCCCCCACCGCCGCGCGGGGGCCCACCCG
>JABJVR010000038.1:5878131-5909553 GCA_025773905.1 Chitala chitala | reverse complement strand
GGGTAGTTTCTGTTGTCATTATGATTTAAAAAGAGTAAACACAGTTGATTGATAATAAATGGCTTCAGCCAAACACTTAACCATGAGTGAAAGAAAAGTTTTTGTGTTATCATTTATATTCTCTGAAAAATGGCCAAGAAATCATAAATTATGTAAACTTATGAGCACAACTGTACATATTATGCATTTCAGGCAAATGATTTCCTAAATTGAGAGACAAATGTATACTAGCTACAATCATATGCTGACTAGTGCGGCCAATATGTACTTGTGTATAATTTTAAAATTTCCTGTGTGCATTTGCAAATTGATAGTTTCAATTCATGCGTTCAGATGTATTACCAGTTACCAATGAATTGTAACTGACAGTTATTTCCCACATTCTTTTAAAGCACCAACTATTTATGGAAGAGACGCCATGTGAAATATAAATATGATGAGTTTTCAGGTGTCTTTTACACTGTTTTTCATAAGATTCTGGAGAATTTATAAGATTCTAAACAATCCCTGCTTTGGGCATTGATATTTATCAAGTATTATTTCAGAGGACTCGGCTCACAAAACGTTTTTGCCCTGTGTACAATAAATATTCTGTTGACTCAATTCAACACATCAGAACTTTGTATAGCACAATACAGGCAATAAGTTTATTGGTTCCAGAAAATGTTTCTGTTCCAACTCTAAAACCATTACCATTATGCAGCACAAAACTTACCATTGCTACTTTTATGTTCAAGATACCTTACGTGGCAAAATCTGTTTTCTTTCCGTATAGTATAAAAGAGTATTTTGACAAATTCGATTTTTTTTGCAGTTCCAAAGCACGAGAAAATTCCTTAGAATGCAGAAGTTCTCAACAATACATACTAATAGTAAAAATGTTAGTATAAAGGGAAAAAAAACTCAAACTATTATTTTGACAGCAGAGAGAGACTCCTTCTTTGTCCTGAAGGGAGATGAAACTGTGCTGCAATGTACAGTATGTGACAGATTTATCAATAACACAACTGGTAAACATCAAACAAAAACGGTGAATGTGAAAGTTACTTTAGCTAGGAGAACCGAATGTCTATATTGATGATCTGATGACCAGTCTGAATGGCTCATTAAGTTCCATCTTGTTGTTCCCCTCCTGAGGGAAATGGCTTTCAGATAACCATGCTGGACAGAAACCATCCAAGTTGCTTTATGTTAGTTATATATCAAATTTTGAATTCATACTACCAATATTTTAGAGAAAACAAATTACTTTTTAATTATGCTATTGCAGCCAAATTATACATTTTTTGCAAGTGCAATCAGACTTCACAGAAGTCATTGAAAAATTAAGGGCATATGCCTGTTTAAAAGAGCATAATTCTTGACCTCTATTTCAGTCTTCTTTCAATAAATAGCATAACTTTCAGTGACATCACAGCAATTCTCTCCTTCTGGGCTGCATTTTTGGTTAAGTGACTGTCCTGTAAGTGCCTGCAAGTAAAACCTAAGAAGTAAACTTTACAAAGCAGTGTGCCCCTATGAATGTCTAGTGTTTGATTCAACCCTCCTCTAGCAGCATTCACCCAGGATCTCTGTACGCGTCTGTCCAGGCTTGCACCCTGGTGAGGTCATTCCTCCCAAAGATGACTCAGCTACAGGGCCCATCAGTATTGTACCCAGAGACAAGTTGTGCTTACAACTTAAAATTAATTTATCCTTCATGAATTAAACATTACCAATTCTACAATAATCCCACAAGAATCTCTGATATATTAAACAAGTGTATTCAACATAACACCACTTAAACCAAACCAGTCACCATAACGTATAAATAATTATTTATACGTTATGGTGACTGGTTTGGTTTAAGTTTTTATAATTCACTAAAATAACGTCAAAAAGACGGATACATAGATTTATATTTTGGCGTTGAATGTTTTTAACTTCCATTGCCGAGACCTGAGGCATCCAAAGCACCCCCACACTCTCCTGCCACTTAACGAGCATTGCTCTGGATCCCTGTGATGGACCTTGCAGATGGTGGGCCCACTCAGCCCCTCCACACTGCTATTTCAAACTGAGTCCAACCAGGTTCTGTGGGCAGCCTGGCCATCAGGCACTCACTGGTGACTCTGCCCCCAGGCCTGGCTCTAGGAGCAGATCCTGGTAACCTGATCCAGGCAAGGTAACTGTAATATTACCATTACTCACAGGGTTTTTTTTTTTTTGGTGTTGGATCATGTTAGTCTGGGTCTTCACCTCAGACCAGTTTGCCTTGGGAGACCCTACCGGGAGCTGTTAGCTCCCGACGACATAACCCTGAGGATCACTAGGCCGCACAAACCCTTCTGCAGTCAGGAGGTCACATTTTTGCTTTTTGCAGATGATGTTATTCTTCTGGCATCATGGCAGGTTGGCCTTCAGTGTGAGCTTGAATGAATTGCAGCTGAATGTGATATGGCCAGGATGTGAATCAGCACTTGTAAATCTGAGGCCCTGGTTCTCTCCCAGAAAAAGGGTGGTGTGCTACCTTCATGTGAGGGGAGAGATCCTATCTCGGATGGAGGAGTTCAAGTAACTCGGGGTCTTCACAAGCAATGGGAAAGGGGATTGTGAGAATGATCGTAGGTTGGGTGTGGCTTTTGCAGTGAGACAGGCACTAAATTGGACCTTAGTAGTGTAGAGGGAGCTGATTCATAAGGCAAGGCTCGCGATTTACGTCCCTACCCTCATCTATGGTCATGAACCTTGGGTAACGACTGAAAGAACAAGATTGTGAATACAAGCAGCCACAATGAGCTTCCTTTGTGGAGTGGCCAGCCTTACTCTCTAGGATCAGGTGAGGAGCTCAGAGGTTCAGAAGGGACTCGGAGTAGAGTCGCTGCAGCCTCTGCATGGAGGGGAGCCAGTTGCGGTGGTTTAGACACCTGATAAGGATGCCCCCTGGGAGACTTCCATTGGAGGTTTACCAGACACAGCCAGTTGGTCAGAGACCTCGTGGCTGACCTGGGAACAGCTAGGGATCTCCCAGGAGGAACTGGAAGAAGTTGCTAGGGACTGAATATCTGGGCATCTCTACTTCTGCTGTCACTGTGATCCAGAATTGGATAAGCAGTAAAGCATGGATGTTGGGATAGATGTTTTTAACTTAAATCATATGCAATACAATGACCACAAATAATGTCATAATATTACATGCTAATAAAATGAGTGCGCTTTTTGATTTGCTTAACTCTTCAGACTCTTGGGTGGACCAAGCACAGGCAAGTCCTGTCACTTTGGTTTGAATTGTGTCACATAGCCAGCTAATTGTGTCCAGGATATGCCAGCGTGTGGACCCTATAGATAGTTTCCCACTGACACAGCTGTACTGTGCTGACAGAGTGTAGGATGGTAGAAGTTGCCTTTCCATTGTTCTAGTGGTTCCTAGCTGCTGGGTTGTGGGTCCATATTGAATGGGCCTCATGTGAACCGTGGGCATGTAATTTTTTATTTTTATTTTTCCTTTTGTTCTTGTTTTGCAAAAGAAAAGAACAAAGCACTACCGAAGTGTAGTGAATTTCTGGCAGAGCTCTTATTTTGAACTACATTTCCTGTTGTAGAGCGACTAACAGATGGCTACCTGACAGAACGCTAGCTAGCTCCACAACATGGCCAAACATTAGTATGACACAAAGTATTAAAGTTAATTTTATTTATAGCAAAGACAAGGAAAAAAATCTGTATATTGTATGAATGAAGCAAATTACCGGCAAATAGTGGTATGAAGCCATCAAAGCTTAAATGCCATTTACTAAGGACACACCCAGTACATGTCAAGAAACTGGTGTTTTTTTTTTAATTCCCAAAGAAAAGAACATGAACTCAGGGAATCTCAAAAGATCACTATTGCAGAAGACCTTATCTTACCTGCCATCACTGACATTGCTATAAAGGTCCTGAATCAGTCTATTGTGGATAAATTGAAAACCGTACCACAGTTTAACAACACAATTTAGAGAATTTGTGAAATGTCCAATGATGCCACAGCAGACTACAACTTGTGTAAAGGCATCAAACGTGACTTGGAACCATTGCTTTTGCTCAGAGAGGACTTAGCAGCTAAGAATATGGTGCCAGTGCTACACAAAACATTGAGACATGTCAAAATGGCAAATAAGATCAAATGGAGCCCCAAGAACAGGGGTTTTCAGAAGCTGTGAAGACCTGGGCACTGAGCATGCACATATACTGTGCAGGCAGAGGTACTCTGGCACCTCCATGAGCTTAAAACAGATCAGAACTTTCCTCTCAAACTCTCCTCTGGCTGCCCTGTTTAGTGATGCAGATAAGGCTTGCTCAAATGGTGCATGTTGTGGATGTGTTTGAACAGTTAATGTGGGCAGATCATGTTTCCCTAATTGTTAAACTGTTATATTATGCTACAAATCAGATTCATCATGTAGAGTATGCATTTTCCAGTTGTTTTTTTTTTATATATATATATATTTTTTGTTTTGAATATTTAGAATTTTTTTGTTTGAATTTTGGATTTCTGATAACTGAACACATTTTTCTCCCAAAACAGTGGAAATAAAAACTAGGTAAGGTGAAAAAGTTATGAATGAATGAAATTGAGGGATTTCTATATTAAACGGTCTATATTTATGCATAAAACTAGCCACCTGAAAGTGCTCTATATTTAATATATAGCTTTAGCTTGAAAACGTGGTTATCACTGCAGTGCAGTATGCTGACCCAGAGGGTCAATGGGTAGAACATCAGGCTGGGATGCAGAAGCCCAACTGTGAGGTCTGTCTTTGAGCAAGACACTTGGTGCTAGCTCCCTGGGTTTTGCATATGGCTGCCCACTGCTCCCTCCAGGGGAACAGATTAAATGCAGAGAACAAATTTCATTGTGATGTGCGTGTATAACGTTTACGTACACAATGACAAGAAAGCATCTTCTTCCTTTGTAGTTTGGTTTGAAGCAGCTGGATAACAGGGATTGCTGTAGCTGTAACAAAATATGTATTTAGGAAGTATCAGTGAAAATCTGTGAATCTATACAAGGACATGGAAACATAACTGAGCCACCAGAAAATGTTGGGAACACCAGCAGATTACCAACAAACATGTGAGCTAATAACTCAGCTCAAAGCATGTTGGATACAGAGTCCTCTTACTTTTGAAAGAACCCCAGTCAAAGAAGTTGTGAAGACAAACACACAAGGTCTTCTGAAGAACAGCCTTTCTTAAAATTTAATTTTTTTTAAATGTCACAATGTTTTAGATGTAGAGACTAAAGATCATTGTTCCCAATAAAACAAGCAAAAAACACACACACACCCCCCAAAAAAAAAACACCCTAACAAAATGAGGAAAATAAAAGCACACTAGAATGTCAGTTTTCATTTTTCTAATAAGGAACACTACATTTGTCTTGTGTTTCTTTTGTCTTACTCTGTCTAGAACAGGACTCCTAAAGTTGAGGTATACAAGGAGTTGACTCTGAAAATCTATATACACAAAGAAAAGGATTCACAGATTGGCGGGGGGGGGGGGTACCGTAAACACGGATTAGGGTCAGGAAGGTAACCAGAAGTCTGCCTGATGTGGTCTGGTGCAGCACATTGAAAGCCAGCGCTGTACTCTGAGTTTTAGGAGGCCCATGACTAGACGCTTAAGCTAGAGAACAATTACGCTCTCTTACAGGGAAGAGCAGGGAAAGGTGATCCAGGTTTGGAACATTTTCAAAATGATACCTTCCAAACAGTGTTGGAACTTAGTGGAAACTGTGGAATTTAGTTGAAGTGCCTTTGATTGGGGGAGATTTCTAATACAAATAAAGAAGCATAAACATAACCCATCCCACTCACAGCAGTCCAACAAATTCTGTATTAGTGATGATCCATTCGACAATAAAGGAGCTACAAATGCATCTCCAGCGGGCACGAATGAAGGAAGACTGGAGCATATCTTTATCCTGATTGTGTTCCTGTGCATGTGAACATACACAAACACAAACTTATTCAAACATACATACTAGAGATGCAAGAATGACAATGACCCATGTGAAATTAATGCCTCAGACTGCTCTAATGTGCCAAACTGAATGGCAAAGAGGTCACCCTGTTTCACACCATCACCGCTCCACCCATTTTAAATATACGGGTCTCACTGACTAGGACTTACAGAGCCAGTACCAGACAACAGCAGGAGAAAAGAGGGGACACACGGCCAAGTCAAACCCAAGACCAAAAAGGTAAACAATATTTTTTAAATGACACCTGTTTACATGACCAATGATGGCCCAACAGATTAGGCAACCCGATGTATCTTAATAAAAACAATCTGTACAGTGACATCCATAGACAAGTGGTAGAAAATACAAAAAAAGTAACATTAATTTGGTGTAGTAATAGAATTAGTCGTAAGAGAAATATTTCAACTAGTAGTAACAGTAAACAGAGAACGTGGTTACCGGAGTAACATTAAAATCTTCAAACAGTTTATTCAACATACATTATAGAGTCAAACCCTGATTCGCACTTCAATGTGATTCAGAGTTCTTTGTCTTACATATGCCATTTTCCAAGACTCTCTGGTATCCTTTACAACTTCTAGTGTCACACCTTTATATGGAACGCAAAACTAAGCTGACAAACGAACACAAAGTGTTTCTGTACCTTCCTGCTATTGGTTTCCTGTCCTGCCTGCAGCTCTCTCACCAATGGTTTTTGGTTAAATGTGACAGAAGGAAAGCCCTTATTGAGTGATTTTACTCTCCACGAGGCAGTCAGCCTCAATGGGAGTGGAAACACCCCACTGCTCCCACATACATTTACTGTAAATATGAAGAAACCATCGATTCCTACCTACCCACCAGCACTAAATATTTAAGGAAAAAAAAATAAGAGGGGGAAAAAAAGGATGCAAACACTGGATCCTTCTCTCGCCTGAAAACTTGTAATCACAATTACATAATACTATTTTTGGTTTTGACAGACGCAGAGAGCAGCAGTCTTTTTTCCATTCTTTCTACAGCATCTAAAATAGAGAGTGAGTGACAGCTGACTTGTGTGAATCTGGAGCCAAGATGCTGCCCCCTTGAGGTTGGAAGACAGAAACAATGAATTTGGCGGTGGATACAAATGAAGTAACAGGACAGTGTCAGGAGCCAATGTAGCCTCAGCGATAATGTGTTCTGTGCACGTTTTCAACATGAATGTATTCATTTTTGGTCATTGTATTCTGAACTATACTTTCTGTTCTTTCTAAAGTTTAAAAATTAGGAAATTAAAATCAACATCATAAAAGCTCTACATGCATGGAAGACACATTAACACCTTTATCCCCAGTACATACTGTAATTCCTGTTAAAGTCATTATTTGGTGGCTGGTGCTTTCATTGTGGAAACGGTATTAGAAAAAATGGACAGCATATTTTTTCATACAAATGAAGAGTGAAAAGTACAAATAAGTGTTAACTCACAGCTCTACCATAGCTTCTGAAAACTAAGGATCTGACCTTGCGCACACACACACACGCACGCGCACACACAGACACACCTGCACAGTCACCAAAACTTCTCCAACCTCTCCATTTTTAACCCATACCAGCTATGACCACGTACAGATAAATGCCCTTTCCTGCTGCTACTGCCTCCCTGTTCATGTGTTTCTGCAGATCTCCTGCAGTTTGCCTTCTCCTTTGCCACAGTCACCAAAAACCTGTGTCATTTTCTGCAAGTAAAGGTAACAACTACAGCCTTTGCAGCTGTCAGCCTGAGACCGTGGTTTCTCACCATCTCTCATGTGAAAAGGGGGGGGGACAAAAAGGTACAACTGGAGAGACCAGACGACAGAGGAAACTACAAACAGGACAGACAGAGCTAAGGACAGAGGGGTCCCAGCCCTGTTTAAAATCAGAAGGTTCTGTATATTGAACTGTACAGATGACAAGCCTACCGAGACAGCGCTTTGGTAAAAACAGATGGAGCACAGCTCCCAGTGAGATCTGGACTGTTTTATGGTTTCCAGTAGCACTGGTGACAGGAATTTTTGTCTTCCCATTCACCATTACAACTTTCGATGACGATCATACGCATGCACGCACGCGCACACACACACACACACACTTACTTGCTAAATAAAAATGAATCCAACCAACAGCCGGCAAATGAGAGCAGATGTCAACTCCACGTTAACACTGCGTGAAGTTAGGATGTATATTTACAAGCACTGAACAGACAACCCTCACTTCCATCTCCTTTTTTGTTGAGTTCTTCAGTTCAGAGGCTGCTACTCCTCATTTCAGACAGCTCCTCCCTGTTTGGGCAGAGCTTCTGTTCTGCTGGCCAACAGTTCTGAAGCTTCTCCCTGTTTGGTTGAATCTTCTCTCCTCCTGGCCAACAGACATCCTGTGCATGTGCGTTTAAGCTCCACCGTCCACCTGATGTCAGGCAGTACATCAGCGTCACTGCGCGTGCTCCTTAGAAGTTGGAGTGTGTATGAGAGTGCATGTCTGTCTGTCTGCCTGCCTGCCTAAAGAAGAGTCTACATTGAAAGTAAAGTAACAAAAAAAAAAGAAATAAAAAGCATGCGGTCAGACAGTAAACGAGGAATGAGACACTTGGTAGTGGGTGAAAGCAAAGTGGGGAAGGGTGGGGCTACAGCATCAGCGGAAGGCGATAATCTAGAAGACGAGCACGTGGACAGCAGGGGACTTCGGAGTACGTGATCTGTGTCAGTTGGAGGTGTCGGAGTGATTGCTGCTGGGAGCCCCGGGTGGAGAGGTGATGGAGGAGGGGTTGGTGCTGTCCTGCCAGCTGCTGTTGGCCTACAGAGGGAGACAGAGAGAGGGAGCCTGTGTCAGCATGTGTTGACAAACAGTTACATTTGTGCAACCGTGTACATGCGCACACTTACGTCCAGGTGCTGTGTGGGGTAGTGGGTGCTCCCTGACAGCTCCTCATAGCCTCCCATCAGGTGTGTAGCACGGTGCAGGGTATCCGCCTATAGAATACACAAGGGGGCAATGTTAATTAAATTCCCCAGAAATCTTGCAATGCATACACACAAGCTGATATGTGCAAAATCCCCCAGTTTCAAACCCAACGGCAAAGATCAGAGACATATTTTGAAGCTTATACATGGCACCCATCCTGGCCAGGACCAGTTCTCAGTCCCAGCGTGCTCAGAGATCCAGTAGTGTTCAGCAGAGAGAAGAAGGGCCTAGACCTTCAAGGTCTTGCCTACTACACACAAGAACTGGAGAACCAGCCAATCAGCACACGCAGGGACCGTGTCAGTGGCTCCAAGTTTGTTTCTGACTACTGGGTAGATTCTTTTCACAAACACAAATACATTCGCATACTGAAGGGCTTGAAGCTTCCAGACCTCTGCTGCATTTTCACCTTTTAAAGCAGTATCTCCATCACCTCACCATCAGTCAGAGCTTAACATATATCCATGACAAATGTAACTCACACCTGGGTATGTTAACCAATCACCAAGTGATGAAGCTGCAGAGTGTTCTGTCCCTAAAGAAATTACTCCTCCCCAGACACCAAGTCTTTACCAGACTGCCTTCCAAAAACCACGTTTTAGTCTATTCTTCTTGGTCTCAGTCTGACCAGTGTATGCATATCTGCGTTTCACGCCGAGTGCTCTGTGCTGTCAGAGGCAGGCTGATCACAGCAGAAATCTGGGAGTCCTCACGAGGCACCATGCACGACTGGTAACAACAGGTCAATATGGAGGAATTCTGTGCAGAAGGTGGGCAAGGGGCTGTAGGGCAGGCACAACACGAACAGTGGGGGTGGCAGAGTGGTCAAGAGGAGGTCTTCTTCTGCAAGGCTACATTGACGAAGGTCTTGGGTGTTCAGAGGATAAGAGTAGGTGTTCTGCTCATCAGGGGGGTTGGCAGGAACAGGGCATCTCAGTGTGCCTACCTGTGGTTGCAGACAGGGGGCAACGCTGAAGCCCTCCCCATTGAGTGAGCGCAGACTGAGAAAGGCGTCTGCTGCATGGGGCAGGCTGTAAGACCCCGAAGACCCTGCAGGTGACACATGTAGCCGTGCCATTGTCAGAGGCCACGTCAGTTTATGGAGGCAACACGTCCCCCTACAGTTTCAGTTTGGGGACACTTGGGAAAGGGGTCAACCGTCACCCAGATCCACACCTGCCACACTCATCAATCCTTTGTGAACAGACCCATTAAGAGCCTTTATCTGCAAATCTATTCCTGTGAACAGTAGATTCGAAACCACATAATGCTGCTCAACTCACAACTGAATTACCAGTTATAGAAACTCTGCCACTGGTCACCGAGTAGCACCACAACACAAGCGAGTTACATCCATTCCCACAAGCCCCCCTCAAAGGCGTGGAAATTATCAAACAGATACAGCTACACTGATAGAAAAGGTACTCATTGCAGCATCAGGCACTACACCTCCATTTGTCAAGCATCACACCCCTAATGACATTAACCCACTATTTTAACGGTTCAGACACAAAATAAACACAGCAGGTAATGGGATATGTCAACACTCATCTACATCAGAAGACTTGTGGTAACACTGCAAGGCTTTTATAAAACAGCAAACTATGACAAAATTAAGCTTTCCCTAAAGAAAACCAAAATGTTAAATGAGGTCTTTTAGTAACTTAGTCTTATTAAAACTTTGGTTTTCTTTTTTTGTGGTTTGGATTTAGGTTGCTGTTTTATGTTCATCAAAACAAGTTGAGAAAGTTCAGAAAGAATATTGCTTTGATGTCAGACAGTCAGAAAAGTCTCATTTGCACATCACTAAGATGAATAGTTTTTCAGCTTAGACACACGAGAGCGTGGACTTGGTGCCCATCAATAATTTACATTGTTTGGTATGGTACAGGGTTCAAGAGCGGTGTGAAACCCAGCACAGGCTCAAAGTAGGATTAGCTGAGAGGTGGCTGATCTCCTGCAGTGTGCGGATAAGACCTACCTGTCACCTACCTGTCACCTTCTGCAGCCTTAGCAAATAGGAGTTAACCATGTGTAGGTATGTGTGTGTGCATGTGTGTATAAGAAACCACTTATTCTTTCATGCTAAAAACTGAAAGTTACATGTGCATTAGACTATAAAGCACACGCATGTGCATGCAGAGATGGGTCAATGCATTCAAACTGTGAGCTACTGTTATTAGCTTAAAGTAACAGGAACTGAAACTGTCTAACAGGGTTCAAACAAGTTGAACAAAGGCAGTGATGCAGGTGGAGGAGGCAGTAAAAGAACAAAGAAAGGAAAGTCATTTGGTTGAATTGGTGGGAGGGAACAATTTCACTGAATCTTCCTCAAAATTGCTTGCAAGACAAGGAAATCTTTCCACACCAAACAGAACATGAAGGCTGTGCGTTCCAGTTTGTTACTAGAGTATTTTCTCCAACATTGTCCAAACAAACCATAAGACAAACAAAGAACCTACATCTCAGTTTTGCTTCAGAGCATTTATCTTTACCTGCAAGTCCAAGGAACAGAATAAGTATTCTCTGCTGTGTGACAAAATAGGTTCCCTACACTTCCTTAGGCTACATCTGCAACAATCCCAGATTTAAACATGTAGATACCTTCATAAAAATCTACAATGACTGGATATGCAAAAGGAAAATGCTTTCTTTTTCTTTCTTTTGCAAGACCATCTGCACCCAAAATGAAATTCACAACTGGCCACCAGGTGGAGCCACAGACAAGTTGACTGGGGGAAAAAACTGATTCTTTTTTAAAAACTGAGAACAATCAGAGGATAACAAATAAAAGAATTAACCATTTCACGCAGTGATCACTACGGTGGACAGCTATTTAAAACCAGTTTTTTGTAAGAAATGCATACAGTCCACATGGGTGGACATGTGAAGAACTCCTTGAAAAGTTAATGCCCAAAGACTAATAAAAATACTGGAAAAAAAACAATCCTGACTGTGGCTTTCATAATTCGTGTGTGACAGGGTTAAATGATAAGGTCAGAGATGCTAAAAAAACAGACGAAAGCCAGCCATGCCAAACGACATATAGAGGACACTAACAAATGCACAGAACAGCTTAAAGACAGGTTCCATGACTGCTTCAACAACATTTTAATAGTGTGAAGCTGTTATCTGAAAGCCGTCAGACTGGTTCAGTAAGCAGGACTGGAGTAAACAGCACAGACAGCCGAACACCGATAACCTGCTGTTGACGTGTGCTCCTCTATTATTCTGTGTGTGCACACGTGTGCGCACGACCCCTCGCATTTCATAGCTTTTCGCTGAGAGAGAATTTTTTTGTTTGTAGTGAGAAGGGAAGTTTAACTTCAGAATAAAGCTTTAACTTGTAAGTGTGATCATGTTTATACCTACGAGTGCATTTGAGTGTTTGTGTGTATGTACCAGAGGTACTGCAGGGTGCGGGCTCTGACAAGGCTACACGGAGCGTAGGCAGGACGCAGGTGTGCACGTACCTGAGTTGGGTGTTGCTGGGGAGTTAGCCTGGCTAGCTTGGGCCGACACATTGGCCGCGTCCACCGCTGTTTTAACGGCGTACAGGTTCGCCTCCTCCTGGAACTTACCAATGTTCTTCTTGTACCGAATTCTCTTGTTGCCGAACCAGTTGGAGACCTGGAAGACAGCCAACACAAGACAGACAATTTCAACTTCAGCTTCAGTTGCAGGTCATCATGGCTCAATCACAGCAGGCCACAGGAAACCCATGTAGTAACGGAGGCAGCCTGGGATGACATGCTCCCAGGGTACACTCTGACCCTTGACCTCTGACCTGAGAGACTGTGATGCCGCATTTCTTGGCCAGCTCCTCCTTAGCTTCCTCGCTGGGATAGGGGTTGGACAGGTGGGAGTAGAAGTACTCGTTCAGTACCTCGGTCGCCTGCTTGTTAAAGTTACGCCGCTTGCGCCTGTGCCAGAGCAGAGGGATGGATCAGCGAGATCCGGAGTGACGGGACAGCAGACACGTGCCCATGCACGCGCGCGCACACACGCCGGGGCAAGCACGCACCTGGCGTCGAGGAAGCGTGAGCGCAGGATCATGACGGCCTCGCACGTGCTCTGCTTCAGCTGCATCTGGATGGAGCTGAACTTGCGGTGGATGATGCTCACCATGCGCTCGATCTCCTTGGGCGAGATGGGCCGCGTGCGGGACTGCTCCCGCAGCAGGTTCATCACGTGGTTGGTGAACTCGCTGCAAGCCTGAGCGAGACGGGGGGGGTGGAGAGAAATGCTCAGAAAAATTGAGACATTTTGAGCATCAAAAGCAGCCAGAAAATAACATTTGTTTTTGTAAGATAGGAAAAAAGATGAGATTCCTGTATCTGCTAGTATTTTAAGGTGTCACTACACTTTTAGGTTCATGACACACACAGCACAATGGCGACTGTGCGCTTGGGCTGTACCTGCTCATACTTTTCCAGCTCCGAGTGGTAGATCTGCCGAATCTGGGCCAGTTTAGCCCGGTAGTCAGAGTGTTCAATGCTGCCGTCGTTGGGCGAACCCCCGGCTGCTGCGGCCGCTGCGGCCGCTGCTGCAGAGCCGCCGCCTTTTTCAGGACCGGACACTCCCTCGGCCAGCAGCATGTTGTCCAGGCGCATGATCTGTGGGTCTGGGGGATCCTCCTCCTGAACACCGCGGATACTCAACACTGCAAGAGAGGCAGAGGGAATGGTACGTCAGCTGTGATGTCATTCCTACAAGCTGAGCGGTCTGGGTTTAGTACATTAGCTGTATGGCTCTCAACGAGCAGTACGGCCTGGGGACAGTACATCAGGTGTGACTTCATCATAGTTTGCTGTACGGTGTGGGGACACTACATCAGAGCACCGTGCAGTCAGAAAGCTTGAGACATAAAACCATGCAAACCAACTGTCACACAAAAATCCGACCACCACCATCTACTGATGTATGCCAAACCACTACCAGTCACCTTAGCTGGAAATTTTATGACAATTATATAGATAGACAGTCCTCCTACCTAGTAGATACTATAAACTGGCACCTGTAGGTCCCGTGTTAGCCAAGTCGTCTATACTGAACTTACTGTACTACCCATGTCCACCAGAGGGCACCGTATCCCTGGAGCTCAAGCAGTCTGTGCACCATAAAGCATGGAAAAAATAATGCAAGTGTGTGCGGGTGTTGTCAGTATGAGCGCCAGAGGCTGTAAGTGCATCTCTCAGCAGCGTCTCTTCATCACTGTATTAAGTGAGACCTCCATCACCTCTCAGGAGCAGCCTCATCACTCTGCCTCCCCCTTCCTCCACCGCGCGGGCTGAGGCATCTCTCGTGCAAGTATCAGGATGTGCCGACGCTCCACACGCGCACGCTTTCGCCCATCTTCCTGCAGTTATGAAATCGCGCCGGAGAGCGCGCCGGTGGGAACCTGCGCTACGGGATGATTAAGGAGACCCCAGGAGCTGTGGCGCAGTAGCAGAACCATGCATGTTCTTTGCCGTGGAGCTAAAAAGAAAAAAAATCTAGTTTTGTGCTTCAAAAGGGGCCCTCATGCATGGAGCCCAGAGCAGAGCACTAAAGAGAAGCCACCATTTTGATAAAGTCTTACCTTCTACACTTCATTACTGTTCCCTCCATTATTCTTTACCCACAACTCTTCCCAACATAATCCTTCATCCACTTCGTCTGAACCCCCCCCTGCTTTTTTAAGGTCTCCCTCCTGCTGGCACTCGTTTTTTCCTGTTCTCCCCCCGCATTCCTTAGCTCTTTCGTTCCCCCCCCCCTTTCCCCTCACTTGCCAACAGAATGCACAGAAATACTTCAGTGACAGATCCAAGGAGAGCCTGATCAAGTTTGCCATGCAGTTTGTGCACAGTAAAGTAACAGAACTCTGGCAAGGTACAATTTGCTGCCAAAGTATGCTGTTTGCAGCACTTCATTAAAGCTCTTTCAGGAAGTGTTACTGTATTAGGCTGTGCTGTGCTTATTTAACATGCTTTCCTGTGTGGTTGATTCACTGATAATCTGCTTCCTGTAGTAATGGGGAAGATTTGATGTAACCTTTATTCAAAGATGTAGATTATCTGCAAAACAGGACTCAAGGTATAGAAACTGCTCTATAGTTTTACTGTCCAAATCTGTTTTCTGTAGGTAATATTTTTGTGGAAATGGACAAGGCGATTGTGTCTGGAACTGGATGGCTGATCACCTTTTGCGCAGATTCTGGAGGTAAGGTAGAATATATTAGTAGATGTAAGGTTTTGTGGGTGGAATAAGGTGTTTTGCGCCGCAAAAATATGTAATTCATACAAAAAAGGAAAATGAAAAGGCAACATTTACAAAGTTATTTTGATGTTTAGAAGTTATCTAGTGTAGTCTGAGGGCTATTTATTTATTTAGAATGCAACAAACAGTTTGACATCAGAATAAAAAAAAAAAGAGCAGTTCTCTTTGTTCCACTTCTCTTTCAGACTGTCTTGGAACACAAACAAGGCAGAAATTAGCTGGAATGTTGGTGAGTGTCAAGCAGTTCTGTGACCTTTGATGAGCCAAAGAACAACGTGGTTTGAATGATATGATGAAGCCTTTGCTGACCCTTCACTCTGTTTCTTGTCCTTGTGTGTCTGCCTGTTATTACAGGAGGGCCTTGTGAATGTTGGCTGGCTAGACTGTTCCACACAAGCGGCATTGTGTGAGAGCCTTAATATTGCCTCTAGCTTGACTGCCTACTTCCCCCCTGGCAGTAGCCTGAAGGAGAGGGAAGATGTTCTGGTAGGAGCCCCACGTTACTCCGTGTCCTAAGGACAGTGTGCCTTTCTCAGTGCTCAGTAACAAACTTCCGCAGTCTGCTCTGCATGTGCTGTGTGAAGGATAGGTGACTGTCACATTAACACATTTTTAAATGTAATTTTATTAATTTTACTGTTTTATTTCCAGTGTATTTGCTAGAAGTTTAGGGAGGTTTTCTGACTTTGGCCCTCATATTAAAGTGAAAAACACACACATTACAGTCTTTGCTTAATACCTCCATGAGTAGAACTAAAATGTGACTTCTGGTGTTTTTTTTTTTTTTTTTTTTTCTCTCTCCCCTCTTCCTTCGCCTTGTTGGTTGGGTCATCATGCCTGATTATTTATTCATCAGATTTAACACAATGGCCAGTATATGCAATGGCTTGTCACAGCCTGTTTCTGTAGTTACACCACATTTTAAAGTATTATAATTTTGTAGGTCCTCAAGACTCTGGATGCAAGAGAAATCTACACTGAGGTTCTGCAGCACCTTCCAGATCTGGAGCCCCTAACGTGGAACACCTTCAGGGTAATTAGTCTTGACTGTGCTGTATGGAAGATAAATGCCAGATGAACATGCTAGTTAGGCTGAATACTGTTTTTTGTTTCTTCAGGATAAGGTAGATCACCATCGTTGGTTGGTCAGCTTCACATTTGGGCAGAAAGACTTGGCATCCAATGAATACAAAAAGCTCAAGGCGCTTTTGAAAGAAGCTCACATTAAGGTATTGTCCTCAATGAATTTGTTAACCTTACAACATAAATTTATTTTAAACATCCATGTAGTGTTGAGAAACCATTTCTTGTCTTGTTTGAAACCTCACAGAAGATGCTGAAATGTGGCTGGTTAAATTGCAAACGATGTTCTACGAGCCCTGCTGTGTGTCTTGCTTAGGTGGGCCGAGTCGACTGTCTGAGAGAAGAGCAGCTCTGTGGCTCTCTGTACATTCAGAAGCCCAGCATCGCTGTCTTCAAAGACCTGGGAGTCAGTGATTTTGAAGTCTACCATGGTGAGAACTCACAACAGCAGTGGAGAATGGAGCCATGTTTAGTGTAATGACAATGACCTGACAGGTGTACTGACAAGCTGCGTTCATCCTCATTGTGGTTCTCCAGGAAAAGACCTGTTGTATAACATTGTGGCCTTTGCCAAGGACAGTGTCAATGCCCATGTAACCACCCTGAGGCCGGAGAACTTCCCCAGTCAGGAGAAAGAGCCTTGGTTGGTGGACTTCTTTGCCCCTGTAAGTGTGTCATCAGTTCTCCTCAGCTGGTTTTTTAAATAAGTGCATTCGTTGGTACAGGTGTGTCCAGTCCTGGACTATTTGTAAGTTTTAGGATAACTGACTTTCTGTAATGGCAAGGGAATGAGTCACTGTCCAAACAACGTGGGCCTGAGTATGAACTGGTGCACCCCGTGGTTAAGGAATATGATAACGTTCCTACCTTAGCTTTAGCAGGTGCTACCTGTCTGCTAGTGTTTGCACTAATGCACGTGTCAGTGGTATGTGAGGTGGCCCACAAAGCCTGACGCCGTTGGTTCCCCTGCCTGTGTAGTGGTGTCCACCTTGTCGAGCACTGCTCCCAGAGTTGAGGAAGGCCTCCATCCAGCTGTTTGGCCGGATGAAGTTCGGCACTCTTGACTGCACTGTGCACGAGAGCCTCTGCAACATGGTGAGTGGATGTTCTGTGCCCAACGGTGGGAAACCTGCTTTGGCTTCCGGGCAGTCAAATTTAACACAAAGTGATTCTGCATTTGTAGTCTTGAGAGGAGGGTTTTTTGATAGATCATATTAGTCTTTTTAAACAGCTTTGGATAATCATGTTGCACATATTCAAATTGTGTGTGTGTGTAATATAATAATCCTCCCCCATGGTGTTTTCTGTAAAATCGACTTTTTCTATTTTTATACACCTGAATGCTTGTGTTGAACACTTTTTTTGTTAAAGGATTTGAACCTTGCATTAAGACAGCCAGACCTTTAGCTGCTATTATACTTGTTCTTCTGTGTTATGCTTTTAAATATAGCCTGTGAACTGCTTATTTGCTATGGAATAAATGTCTTCCGTTCAGGAGTACAGTAATCCCTCAGTCATATTGTGCACTTTATCTGCCATTTGCAGCCCTGTGCTTCTTACCTGTGATTCTGCACTAATAACGGCACAGAAATGTCTGAATAAAGGATTATGGGACAGTAAATAAGTGGACCAAACAAGATATGACAGAAATGCCACTTTTTGGCTTTAAATCATGCTTCACCAAATTGGGGGTGAGGGGTTTGGGAATTAAGTGTTCTGTTTGTTGAGCTAGTTTGCGCGTCAGGACGGATTAGATTCGGTAACGACAACGGTAGTCTGATACTGAACGGATTGCGTTGACATGCAGCAGTTCTCCTGTTTTCTGTTTTTAACGCTTTCTCGTATCGTGTCCTTTTGTCGTTTAGCACAACATTCAGGCCTACCCAACTACAATCATTTTCAATCGATCCAGCATCCATGAATATGACGGACATCATTCTGCAGGTGGAATCCTGGAGTTTATTGAGGTGGGAAGGGCTTTCTAACGATGTTGCCCTGAGTGTCGTAACTGTCTTTGTCATGTTTATGGCCTTTTCCTGGCTTTGGCAGATTTCTGAGCCTGTCCTACGCTGGATGTCTGTTGTGGAAGTGTTCTCTCAGCCTGTTATGGACGTATGCGTTTTCAGTGACATCGTGACCGTTGGGCTTTCTTCCAGGACCTGGTGAACCCAGCAGTTACTCCTCTGACAGCAGACAGCTTTCAGGAGCTGGTGCACAAGCGTAGATCCAACGAGACGTGGATGGTGGACTTCTATGCCCCTTGGTGTGGGCCATGCCAGGCACTGCTGCCCGAATGGAGGAGGATGGCGCGAGTATGTGCATGTTTGTGCATGTGCGTGTGTGTGTATATGTGTAGGGGAGATGTAATGCGAGAAAAACGTCCCTTTAATGTTAGTGGTGTCTAGGGTCGGTTTCAGTCTGTCATGAGTACATTTTTATGTATGTGTTCAACTGAAATTGGTCTGCTGCCAATTGGTGCTGCCCTACTTTGGGTAGTAAAGGACCTGTGTAAATGTTTGCTGCTTTCTGGTCCCAGTTGATGGTTGGCTTGGTCCGGGTGGGGATAGTGGACTGTCAGAAGCACCACTCCTTCTGCCAGCGTGAGAACGTGCGGGCCTACCCTGAGATCCGCCTCTTCCCTCAGGACGCCCGTCGACGAGACGTGTACCAGTGAGTTTGAACACTGCGCCTTCCTTTAATCGAATATGGTAATGAATGTGTTCTAGTAGAGTTGACTGGGTGCTCTGGTTCTGTCTGGAACAGGAGCTACAATGGGTGGCACCGTGATGCCCACTCTCTGAGGGCCTGGGCACTTGGGTAAGTGCTCCTCTATCCCCTTATCACTGTCACGGCGCTCTGCGTGTACTTTTTACTGGAACATCTCCGTGAACTCCAGCTCCTTCATCCTTTCTACTGTCTGGTGTTGGCAGGTTATTGCCCAGGATGTCTGTGGATCTCAGCCCTGAGGAGTTCAGGTCCAACGTACTCCAGGGTCGGGATCACTGGGTGCTGGATTTCTTCGCCCCCTGGTGTGGGCCCTGCCAGCACTTTGCTCCAGAGTTTGAGCTCCTTGCCTGGGTAAGGCCCACGTCCCAGTTGTTCTCTGTACAGTGATGGTTTTTACCATGTCACATCTTCTGTTGTGACCATCCAGAATGCTACATTTTACTATAATGCTTAAATGTCACTGTTTACCTCACATAGACTCACCTTTTTAAACTGCATCTCACTCACCAAAATTTAACTCATTCTATTATTTTTATACCTGTGTTAACAAAATGTGTAATTAACATAAATGCCCTACTTGATGTTACTGTAGTGTTGAGAAGCCACAATAGTTCTGCCCCTTTCTCCTCCCTAACTCTCCCACCAGCTGTTAAGGGGAAAAGTGAAGGCAGGCAAAGTGGACTGTCAGGCCTATGGTCAGACCTGCCAGAATGCGGGCATCAGAGCCTACCCTTCCGTACGTTTCTACCCCTACCTGGGCACCAACAAGGTGAGTAGGCACTTCCCTGAGTATTGTACATCCACAACGAAAGGTGTCCAGTTTTTTGGCTTTGAGGCAGGGGTTTTTGCACATTGTATGGCTTTTAAATAGTCAGTTAACAGGTGAATCACTGATGTAATGCTGGAGTGTAGCGCTTGTCCTGCTGGGTCTCAGTGTCTGCTGTGTCTGTCCGGAGACGGTTTGCACCAGGTGACTTTGCCCTGTCCTAATAATAGCAGCACAGACAGCCAACAGGCCCTATGGCTTGGCATTGCTGGGGTCTCCTGCTGCTGATGTAAATAATCACACCTGTTCCTCTCTGTGCACTAGCGGGACCAGGGTGGGGAACACATTAACAGCCGGGACGCCAACACCATTGCCACTATTGTGAGGCAGAGGCTGCAGACACTGTCAGCACAGTTACAGGACAAGGCTAAACTCAAGGTAAGCCTCGCTTCACTCCAGACATCACCCCACCCATTTACTGTATTCTATGTTAATAGGTTTTTAAAAATTCCCTTCCTTACTTCCTACAGGATGAACTATAGCTACAAAAGTACTGGTCCAGTGAAGCATATTAACAGACTGCAGATGGGCAAAAAAGAATTGGGAGGATGGACTCGCAGGGTTAAAGAGAAAAGTCTTTTGTGAGAGACTGGAAAATTACTGCCACCTGCTGGCAACTGCTGTTCTGTGACGGCACTGACAGACCCTCAATTTCACAGCCCGATTTCGGTCAAATTCAGTTACTGATGGAGCAGTCTTATTATAAAGACTGGGAGCTCAGCTGGATCGAGGGCTGTCCTCTCAACACAGTGTATAACAACATAACCCTTTAAATGTCGGACAGTTGCTGTACGTACCAGCTGTCAAGAGCTGGTTTAAGTGTTCTTTAGACACTGACGACTGCTACATGGACTGGCCCTTCAGTACTAGCCACACTATGCTGAGAGGAGTAGCCTTTTTATGTTTGCTTTTCCCTTGTGTTTATGATGCTACAGCACAATTTGCCACTAAGCTGTTTAGAAAGCAGATGGTCCATGGTGGTTAATGTGAGTATTGTGTTTGAATTGTGTTTTCTACAAGTACCACCAGGCCTTGCATGCTGCTACATTTCAATGTCTCTCACACACACACACTTCAGTGTCTATTTATAAAATAATGTCTCCATATTATCAGGTTTGAAATGTTTGTTTTTCCACTTTATTACTGGTCACAGTCAAAACATGATGTTGGCATGTGGCATTCTAATCTGTTTAAATGGAGCCATGGTTGGTTGTGGAAATGGTTTGCACATAAGTTACTGTGTTCTTACGAAGTGTCCTTTCTGTAATTCAAACTATAAAATAACTCCAAAGAGCTTGGTCTCATTTTCTCAGAGCCCTCCTGTAATATAATAAACTTTTTTTTTTTTTTTTTTTAAGATGCTTGTCTGAATTGTTTCTGTAGTTTGGGGTCTTCTACTTTTATTCACAGTTAACCTACAAAAGTATGAGTGCCTAAAACCACGTTGCATCTGATCTTACGGATGTTGCGAGTTAACACTTTCAGGTCCATGTCGGAAATGTGTAATGCTATTAGGAAACTGTTCTGGAATTAGCCTTTGGAAACATAATGCATAAGTGTTTGTTATGTGTGTATACAGTACTGTATACTTCGTGCAGACGAGTCAAATACAGTTAAACTCACAAATGCAAGGTATTACATATTTGCCAAAACAGTAGGATGAGGACCACTCTGATTTTTTTTTTTTTTTTTGTACAAATTTTATAGTTTTGGACTGCACCATTTCCTCAATGTCTTTGTTCATTTTGGAATAAGAAAAAAAACATTGTTCTTCACATTAAAATGATGAAAGACCTGAACTGAGACAGGAAATGCGCTGCACTCACCATTACATTAGGCACACGAGGTATTGGTTATAACTTGATATTTATTACGTTAGGGAAGATAACACTGTAATTTCCAAAAAGTTTCAAACATATAAAAATTGGTTACGGGAGAACAATTTATAAACATTAAATAAACAAGTGAGGAATGTTTATGGAGCAGTGTGATCTGATACAGAGGATGAAATGATTTATGGAAGTTGATTAATACTATCCTTTATACAAATAACACCATCTATAGCTTGTAAAAATCTCACTGTAGGTTCCATCTGCTTAGCTCCAGAACAAAAGGATGCTATGTCAGTGTTTTGGCAAATAATTTAGTATGAAAAGAGTAAAAAAAAAAAAAAAAAAAAACAAAACCGCAGGTTCACAAAATACACACGACTCACATATATGAAATCTAGAATAACCACATAACAAGAACCACTATGACACTGAAGGAATTGTCATTTAACAGGCAACATTTTATGCAGATCTGAAAATAGTTAAAATAATCCCCCCCCTTAATCCAACAAGTGTTTAGTCCCTTTTTTCCCCCCCATGTCATTTTACAATATGAAAGACACATACTAAAAATGAAATTTAGTAGTGTTAACTTGGTACTCTTCACAAAGGCTATACTGCAGGTTACTGTGACTTATAGGAAACAACTTGGCATTAATACAACTGTATGAAAAGGAAAAACGAAATGCCTGATATCTAAAAATTCTTGCAGTTGTTGATCCCACATTACAGGACATAAACCCAGGGTGATAAATGCTACCAGGCTTTGCACATCTGGCGATGGACGCTTACGCTGAGGAGGCAACACTCTGCTTATAGACTGCGTGGTACGCATTCCTCAGCAACACGTAGGGGAAGCAGGACTCGAGCAAGTCCATGGTTAGGAACGGAGACTCCTGTACGATCTGGAAAGAGCAGGGAGTTTGACAGAACACTGATTTTTTCTGAGCTCTATCCTGCTCTACTTCCCCTTACTAGCATCAGCGTGACTTAAACCGGCATTTTTCTAAGACCGTGGTCACCTGTGATCCGTCAGGCACTAATGATGTTTCTGAACATTATTTTTCAAATCACACTTCTACACAGACAAATTAAGAGTGCCAGTAATAATTATGGTGTGATCCTATCAGTAACTGTCTGATCATGCACTGCTACTGTAACTGAAAACCCCACTCATTACTGTTACTTGACCCTTCACTTGTTCTCAACAGTGCAGTGAACATTTCCATTGGAAACAAACTCACCATATCAAGAAGCAGATAGACAGATTCACGGTTCCGTGTTGTGGTCTTGTCGGTTTCCTGGCCTATCTTCAGCAGGCTGGAGGATGCCAGCTGAGGGATATGGGAACATGTTATGACCTAAAGCTCCCCTACCTTGACAAACAGTATCAATGACCTCAAGAACTGTACAACGTCTGGTTTCTGAAGCAATATCAGGCCGCTCTGCTAATCGCTTTTCAACAGTGTGCATTTAAAACCACATTTCATTAACTAAACTAAAACTACAGGGTGAATCTGGAAACCGAACAATGATGCATCCCGCCCCACAAGTAAAATTTCAGGTGCTACTCACAGCAAGGAACTCCTTCAGCCGGTCCTCAATGCTGCCTTTGTGGATGGTGAACAGAGCAGCTGCTATCTGGTTCACCGCTTTTGCCAGACAATGGATGTTGTTGCAGTGCCCTGAAAAACATCCTTGCCGTGAGCACAATCATTTTCAAAACACAAGCTCCGTTTAAGAACAGCTTGTCTTTCTCAAACAGTAACTGATTACCATTTGGTTTCATGCACGTTTTAGTCTGGTTGAATTCTGGCTACCTTCAATGGCAGGGCTGTACTGTGACATGACATTGCTTGCCAAGGTTGGCAGGGAAACCGCCACAAACACCATCAGCAGACAGGCTATCTTGTACTCTTCCTCCGGACTGATGTTGTCTGTGAATCAAAAGAGGACCAGTATGCTTCAAAATAAAGTACCATTCAACCATCCATAAACCAGCCAGTAATCCTGTATTGGGTTGTGCATGGAACATATACCAGACAGCTTATGGTGCAAGGGATACTTTGGAAGTAGTGCAAACCATTGCAGGGCAGCAAAATGGAGTATCTATTCATTACTTTAACAAAGGACTGTTCTGATTAAATACTGCATTGATTTTGAAGTGAATTCAGTTGCTTCAATTCAAATACATTACAATCACTTTATATAGTCTTTCATTTTTCATACAAAATGTATGAACCCCAACTTGGGGTATATGTTTAGAAAACTATATTTCTGAACTATATATTGTTCCATTGCACTGTGCCTGTAGGTGTCACAGTAGCAAATGTGCTGCTTAAAGAAAATGCATCTGAATAGAGTGATGGTCTACCAGTTGGGGGGCAAAAAAAAATATATAAGGATCAAGTCTGGTTCTACAAAGCATGCTTTCACAGTCCCACACTACACCCTGCTGTTGGCCAGCAGAACTGCGGGCCTGTTGGTTTACTCTCCTAAGTTCACTACACATGTTGCATGTTCCAGTGTGACACAAATGACCTGTGTGCCTCACCAGACTTTTGAGATGACAGAGCCACCACCAGGGCGGGGTCAATCTCACATGGCAATCCAGCAGCAGAGGACAACTCATATACATTCATGGCCACCTGCGTAAAGGGGAGGGGGAAAAAAAAAACCTCAAACTGGGTCATAGTTTATGTACCTTAAACTGCTGCATTACCTGTCCACTCAATCATATCTACGTAAGCAAAACACACTATAAGGGGCCACAACTGAGTTCTGCGCTGACTGCACGCTCACAAATGCACGCTCGCACATGCAGAAGCGCACGTGCGCACACGCAAACACAGATAACACGCATGTGCATACCTTCATGTCTGTCTCTCTAGGAATGTGGTCCTTGAAATCCTCTACAGAACTCACGAGGAATGGAATATGGCAGGACAGCACCTATAAAGAGGTCATTACCAACAGAGGTCAAAGGTCATCTAACAAAGGCAGATCAAGTGACACAAAAGGGCTGACGGACGTCAGTGTGGCAAACTCACATCTCTGAGCGCCTCCTGAGCCAGGGAACGGAAGGACAGAATGACGCCGATGATGGTCATCCTTTTCAGCACGCTGTCCACAGCTGCAGGCACCGAGAGCCGAGACATGAGGGTCACTTTGGCCACAGAAACAATATATTCACAACATTCATATATAATCCTCCAGATAAAAAGAATGTCAGAGCTGCTGTCTGAGCAAATCACAGCCAAGAAAGCATTCACATGTTAGTTTTTTGAACAGCGCCGCCATCTGGTCAGGCTTGTCAAAACTGGTCCTCATCTGGGTCAGGACCTCCATGTTTTCCACCACCAATTTCTGTACAGAAAGAAAACCATCAGAACATCTCCAAAATCAGCCTCAGCAAAAATAAAAAAATACATTACACAGACAACAACAATACAAAGAGGTGTGAGGATGGGACAGCCATGTTTTGTTGGTGGTCACCTTCAGCTCAGCTACTTGTGAGGAAATGTGCCACATTAGGCTCTCGCTGAGGAACTTCATCCCATATGGCCCCAGCAGCTCTGACAGCGCCCTCATCTCTGTGTGATGGGCAGAAGGTCAAAGGTCAGCTGTGTGTAATGGCAAGCTATGCAAATGAAGATGTGTGCAACGAAAACCCATATCTTAAGACACATTCGCTGGCCTCACCAGATATATCAGAGTATTCTTCTGCGTTGAAGGTCAGCTCGTTTTCTGTAGGAAGATTGACAAAAGCCTTCATGGCTGGGAAATAAGCGATGTGCCCATTGCTGACTTGACGCAACAAGGTCTCCAGATACCTGCAAAGAGAAACATCTGCTTACTGCACCATGTGTCTGCAGGGAAACCTGTTCACCTACTGCAGTGTCAGTCAAAGTGAGTGAACAGTGGCGTCTTGCTGAATCCTGCTATGGGTCACACCAAGACAGGCAAAGAGACAAGCAAAATGGGGATGATCTTGGACGCTGGATGTATGGATGACAATCACATGTGCTGGATGTGTGCATGGTAATCACAGGTGCTGGATGTGTGGGTGTAGATTTTGGATGCTGGATTTACAAATGATAATCACAGGTGCTAGATATGTGGGTTATAATCATGGGTCCTGGATGTGTGAGTGTTGATCTTGGATGCTGGATGTGTGGATGATAATCACAGGTGCTGGATGTGTGGATGATGATCTGATGATCGTAGATGCTGGATGTGTAGGTGCTGATCTTAGATGCTGGATGTGTGGATGATAATCACAGATACTGGGTGTGTGGGTGATGATCATGAATGATACTGACAAAATCCATAGAGAGCTGATGGCGATTATACAAATAACCTGCAAACAGAACAACATCAATAACAGAGTTCTGTTACGTATGTTAATTAACATTTGTTCTCTGGCCTGACCACAGATGACAGCGTGACTCAGCTGCTGTCACTCAGAAGGCGACAAAGGCCTTGCACCCACCAGTTGGTGTAGAGGCTGGTGATGGTGGGCTCTCCGTGGCTGTCCAGGTGTTGCGTCTGCTGCAGCAGAACATTGTTGAAGACCCGTGTGATGTCAATCTGTACGTAGTTCTCTATGGACTGGAGCACGGACATGTAGGCGCGCACACTGGTCAGGAGCTCCGAGGGCTTGGCTATCTCCTGAGTGGCTTGGTTGTACATGGTCATGCCCACGATGGCCCTGGCAGATAACAGCAGGGCATGATCACACACACTTGCAGTATCACTACTGGGCACCAATGGCACTGATGGAACCCTGGCCCAAGGCCTGGATTGAAGATGCCATTGCCTTTTTAAATATTTTTTTTTATTCCAATCATTGAGGTACTTGTATCCTAACTGTAAGCTTAATTGGCAGACCTTGCAAGTTACAAATATACATGAATGTTGTCAAGATTCAGTGAATTTAAATCACCGAACACTAGTCCCATTAAAAACCAGTGCTAGTTCTTAAACTGGAGGGCAAGCAAGACGTCCGGTGAAATTTCCATCCTTTCTTGGCCTTGGCTCACTGACTAGGCAGCGGACACCAAAGTGTCAGCTAATGTTTCCACTGCCCTGTTTCTCAGCATCCTGGCATGAAAGCACAGCCGGTACCGAAGTGACAAAGCTGGCACAAACAAACCACAGGACCAAATAACATTCTAGACAGTAGAGAGACAAATCACTGTAACCCACACATTGGCATAGTCAATTAAATAATGAACAAAGCAACGAAAAACACAAGTATGTTAAGTGCTTCGGTTTGTGGTTTAATTAACAAGCCATGCTGGGAATTAAAGTGGACTGCGACTTTCCCTGATTCAGTCCCACAGAGAGGCAGTTGCTGATTCACTTCACACATGACAGGATGTGAGAATGAATCAGTATGAACACTGAAAGCTCTCGGAAGCGCTACCATGAACAGTCTGTGATTGCAGCGGAACACACCAAAGAGCAGGTGCTGTCTGAAGGAGGGACGGACTCACTTGGTGAAGCGTATCTCCAGGTGGGAAGTCAGGTATTCCCGCGGAGTGAAAGTATGCTCCCAAACCATCATGTTGGGTACGTAGTTGATTGAGAAGCACAGCTCGGAGAGTGCCGTGTGAAGTTTGTCCAGGCTGAGGAAAAAACACGGCTGAGGGTTAGCAGGCTCAGCACCGTGTCAGACACCTGGCCTCAGTCAGGGCCCACAAGCTCACGGTAAAGCCTAAAGGTACACCCACTTTGCCTCAATCAAGCTCAAAAGGTTTGCACTCTTGGTTAAATCCTCAGTGCTTGTTCAGACACGAGGCCTGTGACAGAAAGTGAGCCAATTCAGGGCCCGGAGAAAAAACGCCCCGTTTTTGGAGCTCAAACTTCAGTCAGGGAAAAAGAAAGAATCTAAGAGATACTATGGCAGTCGAATGCTGAGCTAAGACTGACGGGTCCTGTCCACAACATCCACTCACTTGGTGACCACCAGCCGGTTCTTCCTCATGCTCTCCACGCCCGGTTTCTCGCGCTCGGACTCGCCCTTCTTCCCCGGCGGCTTCTTCGACTTCTTGTTCACTGCCTGGCTGATAGTTTTGGCACAGTGTTTGGGCAGCAGCTGCGTGGGCGAGGAAATCCTTTTTCAGCACTCATAAACCAGCGTGAAACCAGGGGAGAAACTCACACTCAGTCTGGAAAGGTAAGAGCCTCTGAGGGAAAACTGCAGACAGGAAGCTATGCCCAGTGGGGACCTGAAAGGCTGCCCTGCTGGCTCTGAGAAAAAAATTGTAAATAAACTAAACTTTGTCCTCAGCAGACATGGCACAACTTGGTGGCGGTTGCCGCGGTGACGGTCCTTCACCTGGTCGCTCAGCGTGCACTGCTCTGTGCAGATGTCTGTGATGAGGTTCCGTGCTTGCTTGGCCATCTCGTCCAGGAACATGTTACACAGCGACAGGCTGCGATCACCGATGTGATGTCGCTACGGGGTGTGGGGAGGGGGTAAGACACAGCACAGGAGTAAACATCCCATGTTTAACCTCCCTTCAGCAGGGCAACATTAAAGCTGAAATACATGTGTATACTGTATACATTTATAAATCCATAAATCCACCCACCTGTCACTGTCCTTGTAAAAAATCTCAGGTCTGTTTGGGCAAACATTCCTGGCCTATCAGCACTTTTTCAACCCAACCCCAGAGCAGAGGAGGTCTCAGACAGGAAAGCCTCTTATGGCTGTACTAATCTTTCTGTTATTCTTACTGCTTTTCCAAATCCGCAAATCTTCAGAAGAACCACCTCACCCCATCACAACAACCACCCCACCGTGCATTTTTCCTGCTTCTGGTGAAACATTCACCCCCACCATCATACATTATTTACATGAACTGAATCAATATGTTTAAGAATCCAGTGCTTTCCAGGATCAAAAAATTATCAGGAGTAACATAACAACAGCCAGAGCAGAATGGCTCCAGAACGAAGTTTGCAAAAAAAAAATGTAATTTCATTACAGTTTTTATATAATGCAAAAAATGCAGATTTTTTTTGTTAATAAAGTAGTTATGATACACACAACTTGAGTAACTCTCAATAGTAAAGAGCAAAATCACAGCTGCCCGTCAGGTAGCTGTCCACGGTGACCCTGGCCGACCCACGTGTGACCCCCTCACCTCCTCAGGACAGAGCTCGTGGGTGCAGCTCATGAAGTGTGTGCACAGCAGCGGGAAGGAGATGGAGTGGCGAGACTGGGATGGCAGCTCCAGGCACTGGTGGAACATCCTCTCAAAGGCGCGGCTGTAGAAGCTAAACACAGCAAGCAAAACATGCCACACACGGAGTGTAAGAACACCCCAACATCTACCTGAATACAGAAGCCATTGAAGAGCAGAGAACAACTGATATTCACTGAGCGTTAACAGCAAATGCATTTTTTAACAGAATTCCCCCCACCGTCAATGTTCCTACCAGAATATGGACAAGTCGGAGGTTTCCACCAACATCTCCACGAGGGAGTCCACCATCTTTGTATGGAAAATTATGGTGTTCATCATCTTGCCTAGTTCTCGATGGTCCGCGATCCCGAGAGAGGCCTTGCACACGCTTGTGTAAGCCTGTTAGGAGGGGAAACGCCGTAGGTAACAGTATAACTACACAGAGTTGCATCATCTGAGTGAGGCAATGCCACCAATGTGGTTGGAAAGCTACCTTGAAAATAGTGTCATTGTGTAATTCTGCCATCTACAGGCGCTCAACCAAAGAAGATCAGAAATAACCAGGTATAGATGTTGTCCCTGTTTTTCATATCAATGAGCTAACCACTTGGTAAGGTCTGCACAAGCTCTGGATGTTATACTGTAAATGTTAAACTGTGGTTCAATAAGACATTTAGTAGAAGTGTGACAGCATTGGGATACTAGAACATGGTAGCAACTAAATAATCTATTTAATCAATTTAAAGTGTTACATTTGCAGTGTTGAACCACACTAGCTCATTAGTGGGTGTAATTATCATTAATGAGACCCATGGCAGGGTACAGAAACTCGAACCTCTCAGGAACACAAAGGTGAGTCTCATCCCTCCCTGATGCCTTACCTGCAACCTGAACCAGTCAAGTCGCATGCCCCTGAAATCAAACACCTCACCATCCTCCACTAAAAGCAAATGGAAAAGATGGAGAGGAGAAACAGACAGAGAGGAGGGGGGAGAGAAAGAGAGAGAGAGAGAGAGCAAGAGAGAGAGAGAGTGCGAGACAGAGACAGAGTGGGAGACAGAGACAGAGTGGGAGACAGAGAGAGGGAAAGGCCAGGTGGTAAGTGTTAGCAGGCTGTCACTTTCTTCTAACACTTTTAGCAATTCACATGCTTTTAGAGAAAGTACATTTTTGAAAACTGCTGTAACTTTGCATTAAATGGCAAGTCAACTGAAAGTGTTTAGAAAGCAATAGGAAAATTTTGTGTGTGTGTGTGTGTGTGCATGCTCTTCTTGAATGGGCTATAGTTAACTTAAGCACTGACATTGTACCTTGTCAATAACTAAGTGACAAAAACAAAAACACCACAGACAGAGAGCTGCAGACAGAGTTTCCTGACAACTCCTAAACATGTTTCATCCTGTCAGGGTTAAACTGATATACCTTTGACTGCTGAACGTCTGGAACTGACACAAATAAAGCGTGTTGGTAATGCTTGCAGTAGTAACCTGACAAACGCCAGGCCACAAAGGTTTTCACAGCACAACACGCAGAACGCTGAATACCTTGCTTGACGCTAAGTGAAGTCATGGTGTTCACAAACGAGGACATTATGATGGATTCATCCTCAGGACATACCGAGAGATTCTAGAAGAAAGATGTGAAGCAAGATCAAACAAGATCAAACAGGACAAGCATGAACATCGGTCTCCACCTAGTGGCAAATACAAAGAACCAGTAGCGCCACAAGAGCAAAATAGTGTGCACTTGCTCTTTTCACACACCACACACACTGAGGTGTTAAAGTAAACCCCGAGGTGGTCAGGGCGGAGCAGGAACCTGAACGAGCTCGTTGAGTACGACGGCATCAAATCCAGACAGGTACTGCACGTAGTAGCGTTGCATTACTGGTCCGTACTTGCGCACGTGGGCTCTCAGTTCCTCCATGTAAAAGATCAGCTCAGCAATTTGCCTGGGGAGAAGAGAGGAATGGAAGCACACTGGTACCATGGAGAAGAAAACAGCTGCATAATTTGATGGGACTTGGTGGGGTACTGTCTACATGGGGCAAAAGAAGAGGTAGTTTATCAGTATGGGGGAGGTGTCTTGTCTGGTGTCCGGTGCTCGGGAAAGATTTCCTGCTTATTAATTTGAGATGAAATCTTGTATTGTTGAGATTTTCAAAGTTATATGAAATAAACATGTTGCTTTGGGTTGAAAATAATGTATGTCCAGAACTAAGTGAAAACCACACAGCACAGTCATGGCCAGGTATAAACCAAACCCCTTACTTGTCAATAAAGTCATCAGTGTTCTTCTTCTGAATATTGTCCGCATGACGCAGCAGCCAAACTATCTCATCCCGGGCGAACGACAGCGCCATGAACACGAACAGGGCCTGTGTACACAGTGGGCAAAGTTAGCACAAGAGCAGGAACAGGGCCTGTGTACACAGTGGGCAAAGTTAGCACAAGAGCAGGAACAGGGCCTGTGTACACAGTGGGCAAAGTTAGCACAAGAGCAGGAACAGGGCCTGTGTACACAGTGGGCAAAGTT
>JABJVR010000038.1:5811774-5850465 GCA_025773905.1 Chitala chitala | reverse complement strand
CGTTTTCGGTGAACTCACAGAAGACACATAAAATGGAGATCATTAAGACCATAGGGATATATATATATATATATATATATATATATATATATATATAATTTTTTTTTCTGACATGGGACCTTTTAAAAGTCTTCCATATCAGAATTCATTAAAATGTAAATACTTATCCTGGTTGTAACCCCCCAAAAATAGCCTCTTATTGGAATCTCTAATGTTAGTGTTGTGTTGCTATGACAGTCCTGGACTGACACATGCAGATTTCATAGACAACAGGCATCCAGATGTTCCCAGCTGTAAGGATGGTTGAAGCTCTATGCATTAGACTTCTCTGGAGTTAGGTGATGTGGTTCAGTTTCTTATTAAGGCACCACAAAGCTACATTTGATCAGTCAATGGTACAGAGGAAAAATAACTTAAAATAGCGTAATTCCTGAGCCTAGTCTTGTTATACATTATTTCAATTATTTCTAAAATTTGCGCTGCAGGTCAAGCAGAAAATTGAGACCTAAGATGGAAAAAACAAAAACATCTAAAGTTATCCTTCAATTGTAATAAAAACACAATTTCAAATAATATATTATTACACAAGTGCAAAAAGTGTCAAAATTAATTGATGAACAGAATGCCCAAGTGTCAGTTTCTATAAACAAAAATCAACAACCAGACCTGACCCGTGTAATTGTTGGGATGTACTTTTCATGTTTAGGCTTTCAGATAAAAGGTAATTTGTGCCAGTTTTGTATGTTCTTTCATGCTTTCATTCTCTCCTCCATAGAATGTCATTCACTCACTCATTCATTCATTCATGCATTCAGATGTTGCTGAACTGAAAATAAACAGCATTCCCAGAGTGTAACTCCTTTTCAGGTTGAGCATTCACGAGGCCGGTTTGACTTAGTGTTTGAGTTTTTGCAAATCCGTTTCTTCATCTCCCGTGCTCTCTTCAAGCCCACTAGCATTCTGCCTCATTTTCATTTAAATAAGAATCGATCTGTCTTGTGGTGCTGCCCCGGGTACCTTGAATAATTTCTCTAGAGACAGGCTCTTTCTCTCTCCCTACACCTCTGCTCCCTGTTTGACTTGCCCCTTGTGCCTCAAAAGTCTCCTTCCGTTTGCAACAAGGCCTGTTCTACCACAAGCATTAGTCTAAGTCTTAATGTAATTTACAAAGCCTTGCCACTGAATTTTATTGTTATTATTGTTTTAAGGACTCATGCAGAACATTGTTTGTATTGTATTGGAGAGAATAGGCTTTTAACCAAGGTGATTTGCAGAACTTTTGTCACGTATTACAGTTATATTTTCCAAGCTACAAAAGTGTCGTCTTTAGTGCTCTAGCCCAGGATTCCATATTAAGTCAACCATGCTTCTGCAGGATACTTGCAGCGTCTTGGGTTGATTTAAACTCTTCACATCCCCACCACAAAGGCTCCTGGTCAACAGGCACGCATCAGTATTTGAATCTGAACCATTATGTTGCTGGTAGAGCAGGTAAAAGTTTCAAAAGTGTTCCTTTACTGTCAGCCACTGTGACCCGCTTTATCTTCATCTCATCCACAACGCCCTCATTGTCTCTGTATCCTCTCAGGCACCAAAACCCACAGCTCTACTCACCTGTCCCTCATGTAGCTTTCACTTAACATAGTTGCTTTTTCTGTTAATAACCTTCTGCCACACAGCTCATTCGCCATTTCAGTTGTATCATGAGGAATGACTTTTTTCTGAGGCAGTTCAGATTTCCCTGCTTAGGCCTCCTGAGCACAACTACAGCAGGCATGGGTGGGGGGGAGTGTGTGGCGATGTAACCTGCAGCAACACCAACTCGTCAGGGCAGGGCTCATGGGAAGGGTGGGGGGTGGGGGGAGTTAAACTATGTACGTGTATCTCTGGCACTGTGTCAGGTCAGGGGTTACGTTCCACTCCAGTAACTCTGAACAGTGGGGAGGGTGGAGGGTACTGGGGGGGAGGGGTGAGCCTAAGGGGTAGTGAGAGAGACTAAAATGAAGGGCAAGCAATAGGGGAGTAAGTAATGGAAAAAACTGAACGGAACAGGGATATTGACGTATACATCAGATGCATTTATTTGCCTTGAACGTGTACAAATTCACACGAAGCTAAACAAGGTTTCATTTACATAAGAGACAAGGTTAGAAGGAACAAATACAAAGATTGTGACAGGTAATAAAAAATGGCAAGTTGTCAAAGCATTAAAATTTTAAGGGAAAAAGTCAAATGGTAAAAAGTAGAGAGGGTTGAGCCTAATTAAGTCACTTAAAAAAAACTTCTAACAAGTCAATCTGGAAAATGTACTATACATTTACTGCTCCATTATTTCCAGTGGTTTTGGTTAGAATGAACCAAATCTTTTGTTATGCCTGTGATAAAAACTAAAAATTAAAGACCAAAAAGGCAGCAATTATGGCTTTGACCCTTCACCTCAATCCCAGCATACTTGTAACTGTGTACTGTAGGTGAGCACAGCATCATCTAAGAGGTTGTCTACATTGGTGTTTTATACACATTTAAAGGTTACAAAAGGTTAAAAAATTCTCACCACACTCATCATTCACTTTCACAAAATTTATTTTAAAAGTATGAAACTTTATAAGCAAAAAAGTTAACTCAAAGGCTACATTTTCAAAACGTACAAACTTTACAGTATTAAGAGCAATGGCACCATCTACTGGACACAAATCAAACTGCAAGACAACACAATTTACTATTTAAGTGTTGCTTACATCCGACTGTCAACACATGCTGAAAAGGAAAAAGATTCTCCTCTACCACCCAAATCTGCCATGTGGTAGTGTGGAAAGAAACAAAGTGAAACAACAGTGCCAAAAAAGATGACTTTGCAGCCAATCCAAGACGAGCTGTCCGTTTCCTGGTTTATTGTCAGGAGCTCGACACAGCAGTTTGCAGTTTGCTGTCACTCTGTGGGGCTACTGTGAGCAGTTGTCTGACTGGAGAAGATGACAGGTTCTGGAAGCCAGCAGCAGACGCTTAGAAAGAAAAAGACGTGGTTTAACACATACATGCACAAAATAATCTAACCCAGATTTTGTTTCCATCCAGCTCAAGTTTCTTGTCCTTACCCAGCTGACTGCTGGTCACTTGCACAAGAGCCTGACAATGTTCCTGATATGACAGCATCTCTCTCAGGATCTTACAGTGTGTATCCATCTAAGAGAAAGATATGTGTGAGAGAATGTGTGGGGAGGGAGGCAGCCTGAAATGTTCTAGACATGGGGGTGTCAATGCGAGCATGACGGCTTCACACCCACCATTACTGCCACTCTGTCCAATACTGTCTTCTGCCTGCAGAGGGTGCTGTTGTAGTCTGGTTTGCTGAGGATAAGATGGCTCTGCGAGGACTTGATCAGGCAGTTAGGATCCAGGGCCAAGCCCACAGCCTTTCCCTCTTCCACACGCCTGCAGTGAACAGCAAACACAATTAAGGATGCTTTAAGTGGGGCCTTTTTTTCTAATTGGGATAGGTCCTCTTGGGCCCCTCTTTGTGAGGAAAGACTGAGCTGCTTAGAGCCATGTTGTGTCTGTGCTCTCAGGTGACAAAATGAGTATACCCACTGTGTACCGTACCTGGCCAAATCCTCTGCTTGACTACGGTGCTTGAGTAATAGCGCCTCCCACAATTCACATTCTACCTGCAGGCTGTAATGATATATACACACGTGCACGCACACAAAATGAAATCATTTACAGAACTGCACAAAGGCGTGTTTTCCAAAACACCCAAACAACTTAGGATCCATTTTTCAATTACAGGAGGCGAGCTATAAATTCTTAGTTATAACTACAACTAATTATTTCAGTAACACAAACATAACCATTTCCTCAGGTTTATGGTGCTACCTCTGGATTGACTTCTTGATCTGCTCCATGGCTCTCTGCACCTTAGGATCTCTGTGGGAGAGATATGAACATAAGCAATGTAGAGGTGGTTGTACAAAAGGTTCCCAATATGCTAGATGTCCAAAAGAACTACCTGGGTGGGGAAGGAGGACTCTGTGAGCTCCTCCTGATCTCCTCTACCAGACTCTGCCATTCTTTCTGCATCAGCTCCACTGATGGCAAGGACAAACATCGATACATCAACAACCAAGTGAAACAATCCTGCCCTTACATATGCAATCATTTCCAGTTCCTGGTTCCCAACTTCAAAACTAGCTTGAGGAGTTTGTCTTGTTGTTTACAACAGGTCTTATATTTCAAAAACTGCCTGCATGGTCGTTAGAGGACATATGTTGTACAAAATAAAATGCTTCACTCATTATGTCACCCATCTGAACCTGGGACTCACCTTGCCTTTCAAAAACCTCCATGTCTGCCCCAGAGGTAGATAACAGGGTCACCTTTAATTTCTGCACTGCCAGCTGCCAGTGGAGATACAGGCAAAGATACAGAGACATGGTTGAGAAAAAGGACAGAGACCACATAGTTTAACACTGCAGAGCTGACTCCATGTTTATTCCATCATAATTCAGACCAAAAGAAAAAACAGCGTTCACATTGAAAATCTCCAGTGAAATACATTGTCATCAATTTCAGTTACTAATTTCAAGCTAAGAAGTTTTTTCGAGAACTGAAACGTTCAAGTAACAAAACGTTAATCTTTTTGATTTTATTAACATCTCCAAGTCTGGTATGGACCCATATCAGATGAAAAAAGGATCTTTAAAGCATTTCATACAGTCATTGATGCCTCCACGAGTTTCTCCAACCTCTCCTCTTCTGGCAGGGACAGACAGATGTCCTTACAGAGCCCTGAAGGAGAAAGCTCCACTTATATTACACTGCAAACACACGAGTCACCTCAGTTGTCACTATTTTGGCCGTTAAACACTAAACAATTACTTCTTTCATAAGGGACGGCTGCTTATGAACTTAATTTTTACAACATCGTCTAATATCTTCACTTCGATGCTAGGACTGTACATTGTAGTGAAATGGGTTCCATCCACACACATTAATGGAGTTATTCAACTGGCACAACCGTGTCATACTGTACCATGCTGACACAGTTGCTTTTCCACTGAGCAGTTAAAGTTCAGAGAAAAATGTTTCTTAACTTGGTGATGTGACATTAGGTACTCAACCCGTTACGAAAACAGACAAATGGGACTGAACACAATTTTGAACATGGAGTCTGAGGTGTTATTTGTATGTCCACTTATCATATATAAATCCAGTCCATTATGTCCATTTTCCATACTAATTATCCTGTGAGGGGTCATTGAAGGCCTGGAGTATTTATCCCAGGGATCTTAGGGCAAAAGGCAGGGAGACATCCTGAGTGTGGTGCCAACCCACCGCAGGGCTCCATGCACATATTGGAGGCGAAATTCAAACCCCTGGTGTTGGAGATATGAGGCAACAGTGCTAACCACTGAGCCAGCATGCACCCTCTATATATATATGTGTGTGTGTGTGTGCGCGCTTATATTCTCATATGCCACAGATCAGCATCTGTTTTTCTATTCGTCTCCTATTTTAGCAGATTCTGATTTTTTCTGATTTACCCCTAAAAGTTATATTGCCTCTTCAGAGCGAATATTTTAAAAGTTCCTGTGCTTTGTCATACTGTTTACTAATAATTTAGAGGTGTATGCAAGTTTAATGTTTTAAAAGAAAAAAAAGTGTTTATGAAACCAGTTTTGTACGTTTTCCATCTTGTATTGAATTTGTCATTGTCATCACTTAAAGATGAAACATGTATACTGCAGTGCAGCTTTACAAATGCCCTAGCCATCTGTGATCATCTGTAGATTACCATAATGTAACTGAGCTCACTTGAGGGGCAGAGTCCAGCATGCTGTTTTTTTTGTTCTTGAGCAGGACCAGTCTGACACAGTACAGTATTACATGTAAAAGTTTAGTGGAAAAGCACATAAACATGACACACCTTGGCAAAACTGTGCCAGTGGAAAAGCACTGTAATGTCATCGAACGTCTGCTAATGGCAACAGTTTTCATGGTAATTCAGAAGTTCTGATCATGGACTTGAACAGACAGTTTAATATAAATTCAAATGAAAATCAACATAAATTTAAGGGCCCCCACAACCAGGCTGAACGCACTGTTTCAGCTCACCCTGGGTACTGTTTTGCAGCAAGGGCAGAGAGCGCCTCCCTCGAGCAGACCTCCTCCACGACTTCCTCCGGGTACGGGGGCTGAGGGCCGAGTCCTGTCCCTGGTCATCCTGAGCCCCTCTCAGCGGTCTATCGAGTTGGCCCTCTCCTGAATCCTGAAGACTGGCAGAGTCTGTCGAGAGGGAACCCGTGGACTTAAGGGGGGGCTCTGGGCTGGGGCACCTAGAGGAGGTCCTCTTTGTAGGCCTAATAGCACAGCCTGAAGAAACCTGAATAAAATAAAAAATAACATAATTAGAAACAAAGTAGAATTACTTCTCCATATTTAACCCATCCTCCTTTGCAGTGGTGTAATCTAACAAAATAATAGTACTTTTTTAATAGTATTGTTGGGGAGTGTCTGTACTTGACTTTTAAAATTTCTGTTTACTTTTACTCCAATACACTTCCTGCTTACTAACAAAAGGTGGCCAGGTGGCTCAATGGGTAGAACATCAGGCTGGAATGCAGAAGTCTCCCGGTTCAAATGAACCTCCTTGAGCAAGACACCCTGCACTAGCTCATTGTAACAGATACAAAATGTTGTAAATCGCTTTGGATAAAAGAGTCTGCTAAACGACTACTTATTTACTACAAAAAAAAGAACGTGCTCCCAAAGTGTTGATTTTCAGTCTGTGAGTTTGGTGTAACAAGCTTGGGCAGGTCAACAGAGCAGCAGAAAGAAGCTATCATTGAAGCAGCAGCATCCTCCTCTAGCAGCAGTGATGCTGTCCCAAACACCTGCAACCTCTGCTAGCATGACCCCTCCAACAACAGCTCCTGCTTTAAATAAGTCAGACCACCCATGGCTGTATCTCCAAGAGATGTTCTTCTATCTTGGTGAGAAAGATTCATTACATTGAATAAGTGCCTCCTGTGCTTGCCAAAAACCACTGAAATTCTGACATTTAAAAACTCCCTGTTAAACCTCAAGAAACACACTAGAGGCAAGTTAAAATGACACAGACACACACACACATATATATATATATATACACACACACACACACACACACACACACGTGGTGCAATAATTAATTTGGAGAAGGCACTACAAAATAAATACTGATTCCAGACTAGGCACTACAAAATTTGAATTCTTCAAATTCTGACTGCTTTTTAACAAGACACTTTCACTTAAGAATTAAAAGTAAAAGTATGTTATTAATTGTACTTAAATATCAAAACTAGTTTCTGAATAAATGTACTTGAGTAATATTACAACAGGTGACTTTGACTTAAGTAATTAATTTAACAGTAGATTAACTGAATTTAAATATGGCTTTTGTGTACTTTACAACATTGCCCTTGGGGGAGCGGCGGGCAGCCACACCTGGCAGCCGGGAAGATAGCGCTAAGTATCTTGCTCAAGGATGCACCACGTACTGGAATTCGAACCGGGAAACTTCCATATTACAGTCTGATATTCTAACCATTGAGCCACCAGGATGCAAAGTTCGGAAGATGTGGAATACAATGGAAACGGCTAAAAGACCTACTCAAGAAACCATTATCGACCCCTTTTTAAAAACAACGAATGTGAACGTCGTCATTAAGTGACAATGCATTCCTTACGTGGTAATGCACATGACAGTTATTTGTTAGTTGCACACTAGAACAAGTGACAAAGCTTTTCAGCTTTAAGTCCAAAAGTGGCGCAATTAATCGACAAACATTAAACAACATACCTGGTTCTGTGCATCGCTGCCGGTACTGCAGCTGTCAAAAAGTAATGTTGACAATCTAGTTATATAGCATATATTAAAATAAAATATAAACTACATATAAGGATATCGCGGTGTCATAATTACTAAAAGGTATCAGGTAAATATTTCACGACACACTACTTAAGCTATTTAAATAATCAAACATTTAATTTAAGCGATCATAAAAAGAATTGCGTGTGTATCCATTAAACCCAAAACACAAAAGAAAGGTATAAAACGTACTGTTCCGTTGTTGACCCCGTTTTGTATTCCGCCATTTTACATTTCACCCAGTTTCAAATTGGCGCAAACACTGCCGCCGAAACGGACCGACTGTGCGCATGCTCAGTCCGTGCACATCTTGGGCTTTACAGCCAATAAGCGGCCGCTGAGGAACTGAAGTTGCTCGTTGTTGTGGTAACTGTCTGACATACCGGGTGTGTGAAGTTTGGGAGACATGGCCATGAATATTTAGGTTCCCGTGGTACAAAATCACGTTGTACAGCTGAATCGGAAATTGTACCTTGAGTTATATTCGCATCCAGTTCTAGGTGTGGAATATTTATTTAGATGCAGGAAATTTAGGAGATAAAGTGTTTCAGGTTAGCCAGGTAACTTGGGAGTGCTTTCCGTACTACGAACATTGGCCCACTTTGAAACAACTGTGGATTTGGTCTGAACTGTTTAAAGTGAGGCGACTCGGTGGCGTGGTGGTTCACACCATCCCCTCTCAATCCCAGGCCTGGGGATTGATTCCCATCTGGTGCGTGGAATTTACATGTTCTCCCTGTGTTTGGTGGGTTTTCTCCGGTTTCCTCCCTCAGTTCAAAAACATGTGGGTTAAGCTGATTGGTGTCTCCAAATTGCCCGTAGTGTGTGTTGGTGCCCTCTGCCCTGCGCACAGTGGCTATAGGTTTTTGCTTCAGCTAATTTCTGATTTTAATTGAAACTTAACGTCAATTAAACATTATTGACATTTAAAGCATTACATAAATTATTGCTACTTAATGTTTAACAGTTAGGATATATTTTAATCCATTTCTTGTGAATAATTAAGTTCCCTGCGCCTAATTACGCGTTCTTTGCCATTGGCACCTTTTACCCTCTTTGTAACTTATTTTCTCCATCATTTAAGACATCTAAGCACAGACAGATGCAAATGATCAAACAGAATGAAGATGCGTAAGATAGTATTCAAATAAATTACATTGAATTCATTGGCTAAAACAAAAACCCGCACCCACTGCTGCCCTCCAGGACCAAGATTGCACGCACCTGTACTACCCTGTCAACAACAACTTAATTAAGAACCGACCTTTTGTTTCTGTTATATTTTATTGCACTGCATTTTATTTTGCACCTGGGGTCGGAGGGAAACGACTTTTCGATTCTTCCTTAAATCTGGTACATAAGGGCAGAATTGACAATAAAGTTGACTTTAACTTTCCCCAAAAATCTTTTGTGAGATGCACACTTTCCCCAACTTTTACCAGATAGAGGTCCCTTTTGACACTGGTGCATGTATAGTGAGTGGCTGTTTTCACTGGATAAAGTTATTTAGAATATATATTTCTCAGTTGGTGGACCCATTAAGTCTGTAATTACAACGAGGCGTGCATAGTGTTGCATTTATTAAACAGCGAAAATTACATGCATTCGCTCGCTGACAAAAGCTTGAGCAAGAATAGTGGGTGGGTGCACTGAGATGTGGTACTTGCTTTAATTAAACGGTTGGATGCCTTTAACATTTATAAAGTTTGCTGGTCATTTATCGACGCTAAGAATAAAAGATCGTTTAGTGTTATTTCAGGTACCTTAAACGCTATTCATTCTTAATATTAATCAGCACAAATAACGTTTACAGACACAAATTCGCGAATTCTTTTCCTAAAACTCCCAATAGATTGCTCCCACATTCACATCACTGCAGTTTTGGGGCACCATGAGGGGGATTATCAGAAGAAGTCAATTCACACTATCAATGTGCAAGTATACAGGTATCATTGGAGTTGTAGATTAATAAAAATTGCAGTTCTGTAGATTAGAGGCCGACCGAAATTGATTTTTTCGTTTCGGCCGAAACCGAAAGTTACAAATTGACTTTCTGCCGAAACAGAAAGTTTAAGTACACTTTCGGCCGAAACCGAAAGATATATCACCCAAAAAAAAAAAAATCCCGAACACAAGATTTATGAAATATGCCATGATGCGATGTCACTTTTATTAATAAAGAACTAATCGTTATCAATCAGTAACCATTAACAATCAGTAACTGTTAACATCACTATTAACAATTTATGAACATCAATACTAATCAATTTATGAATATCAATACTGTTAATTAGTAATTAAATCCAAACAAACGAATATTGTAGTTAAGAAACAACAGTTTTTACGCATTCTCGCCCAGCAAATTGCTAGCCGGTCAGCATACAACTGTCCTGCTGCACTAAACAGCTGTTTACTGGCCACGCTGGTCGGCGGTGCAGACAAGTATTTTAATTGGTTAAATCTCACCAATTCGCTATAGAACTATTAAATAACAGACAAGCTTTACTTATACGTAAGCTACTGTTGTAATTACGCCAACAGGCTTAAGATCAGTATCAATATTGTCAGACGAGTCTCAGTAGCAGCACGCGCATAAACTAAAGCAGGACGTCAATGAGTGAATGAAAATCCTTCGGACTGCCCAGTGCCGACTACCGGCCCATAGTCAGAGTCGGAGTGACAAACAGCGGTACTGTAACATTCTAACTGCCCAGCGCCGACTGCCGGCCCACAGTCAGAGTCGGAGTGACAAACAGCGCTACTGTAACATTCTAAAAATAGACATTCGGTTGACGACCGAAAGTCTGTATCAATTTCGATCGAAACCGAAAGAAAACCGAAAGTTAACTTATTGTTTTCGGCCGAAACCGAAACGGCGCCGAAAGTTGGCAAATGATGTCTTTCGGCGTCGAAACAGAATTTCGGTCGGCCTCTACTGTAGATAGCTTTTGTAATTGCACTGCTTCAGCATTAACTGCTGTTTAACCTCTGGTAATATTTTTGCTTAAATCATTGTAGTTAGGGAATGGCCCACATTGCTCTTGCAATGACATAGATTAGTGGATGGTCAGGTGTAGATGTGAAATGGCCTGCCTCAGTACATGACTGTTGAGGTTTTTTTTTTTTTTTTGGAGTCAGCACTGGTCAGCATTTTCACTATGGTAAGGACACTACAAAATCCTTATTCATTTTATGCAGTCATTATTGTGACAGTCACATTTTGTCTCATTCAAAAGAGCAGTGTCATGGTCTTCTTGTGGGTGACAAGGACCACCAGTCTCTGCAATACCTTCTGACTCCCTTATTCTGATGCACAGACTAGGCCAGAAAACGTTTAACGTGGCTCTCTAGTTTGAGATTACTTTTTGGGTCTTCAGATCACAATTTGCCTGTCTCTGGCTTGAAAGTGTCACTGGTGGCTCAATGGATAGAGCATCAGGCTGGGATGTGGAAGTCTTCTGGTTCAAAGCCCCCCCCCCCCACCAGTGTGTCCCTGAGTGAGCCACTCAGTGCTTGCCCCTTGGTGAGTGGGGTGGGCATAATGGCTGCCCACAGCTCCCCCAGGGGATGGGGTAAATGTAGAAAACCAATTTTGGTGTACCATGTATGTATGGACCATTTGTAAGTTGCTTTGGACAAAGATCTCTGCTATATGAATATATGTAAATGTATACTGGTGACTCCAGAAAGTTCACACTTTTTCCTGGAAGGATGCTAGTGGTTCAATGGGTCAACCATCAGGCTGTGATGCTGAAGTCTCCTAGTTTGAATTCCAGGGGCAAGACACTCCAAATGTTAGCTTCTTGGGAGCTGCATGTGGATGCATGCTGCTCCCCCTAGGGGGATGGGTTAAATGCAGAGACCCAATATCCCTGTAAGTTGTATGTAAAATGGATAAAAGCATCTGCTCAATGAATAATAGTGAATGACTGGAACATCATCATAGTGATTGCAAGTACTCAGAACTCCTTTCTTGACCACCAAACCAATTATAATTACCCTGCTTACATAGTGTGTGTTTGCAGCTGCCAACAGCAGGGTCTCATCACTCCACCCCCCTGTTTGGACACCCTCCATTGTTGGTCTGCCATTCATGTTTGACACAGAATGCTCATCTGCCTCTGTGTATTCTGCAGCGGGTGGGCACCCTCCAGTCTTCACCCTGGCTGCTTTCTATTAACTACAGTAAATATTGGCATAATTATAGGGTTACATAGGGACATCATAGAATTGTGGAAACCTAAGACAATTACATGGGCCTGTGACTGATGGGCTTACAAAAATACAGAAATGACAATGTGATAATCTTTTACGTGGCCCAAAATCTCTAGGGAAACCCATGGGCCTAAATATTACTCTTGTTCTAAACTGATAAAGGTATATCAACCACATACTACCAACTACATACCACTATGGACCGTATTATGTGTTTGTGCTTAATATGAATTGCAACGTTTGCTTTACGAACTGTGATTGTTGAAAAAATTATAAAAAGGAAGGCCAGGACAGAACAATTTATCAGCTCATATTCAATTGCAAAAGCTATTTAATATTAAACACAACAGATCTATGCCTACATTGCTGATAAATGTCAGCCCTGAGTGACAATAAATGATTTGAGCAAACCTATGCAATTGCTCATTTTCATTGTGCTTTCTATTAATATGTAATGTGATAAACAGTAAATTACAAATCTGGAAGTTTAGTCATGTCAACTGGACTTCTTCAGCCTTTTGGTAAAAGATGAAACGTTTCTGCGTAAAGGAGAAAGAAGTCCAGTTGGCTTGACTAAACTTCCAGATAACCTCACCTGGATGACTGAGAATCTTCATAGACAGTAAATTACAGAGCAATTACTGAGATTGGTGAGGCTAACAAAAAGTTGTCTGTTAACCAAATTAAATGATGCACTGCCAACAAATTAAATTAAATTTGGCTTTGGTGGCAGTCACTCCATCACATTTTGCTAAGTCTCTTCACATTCCTAATATAATTTGCTTCATGTGTGCGCATTCCTCCACACTGAAATATAGAGCCAGTGACAGTTGAAAGTTGTGATTCATAGGATGAAAGAGCCTAGAGCCTGATAAGAAATCTAAAATTCATTAACATAGTCAATAACCACCTTCTTAGTACCATTTTACTCTGATTGTGGTAATCGTGCTTTGTCAAATCAACTCTATTCAACTAATTCTGAATATGTTGAACTCAGTTCATACTACACATCCAATATCTTTAATGGGGCCCTAAATCTGTAGTGGCGCTGTGGGATGTGTAAAAAAAAAATAATAAAAAAATGCAGGTATTATACAAAACTGTACATATTATGGAACTGGAATTTACCTATGGGATTTCATTAGTAGTGGTAGGTTTATATGTACGTATTTTTAAAACACCGACATTTCACACAAACTTGATACAAGTAAAGTCAATCTATAGCAAAATGTTCTGGGGACAGTGTGGAGAGAAACAGAACTATAGTAAAACAGGCAAGATATTCATATTTGTATTTTTTTCTTTTTGTAAGTCTGGAATCAGTCTTTATTGTTTTTTTTTTCTTCTTTTTTTACAAAAGGAAGAGGGAACAATAACAAACACTTTCTCCTGGAGAACATCCCCCGTCATGTGTGCGAGGCAACAGCACATACACACACACACACATATATATATATACACACACGCGCGCACACACTCACACGCACGCGCTCCTGCACACACTCTGCACAATACTGCTGTCTTCTTGGCTTGCTGTAGGAGCGATGACAAGGGAGGAGAAGGGGGAGGAATAAGGCAGAAAACTAGGAACAGGAACAAAAGCTGAGCATGAGATGAAAATTTAAAGATATGAGTACAGAGGAAAACATAGACAGCAACTGAACTGAAGACTTTAAGTAGACTAACATAAAACAGGGAAAAAGTAGCACTTAGTTAAGATTAAAAAAAAAAGAATGTGAACAACTAGAGGCATGTGACTGTGTGACAGTCTATTCTCAGCTCTCCTGAGTTTGCAATTCAGCCATCTCCTCCTTCAGTTCTTCCTTCACTCTTCTCTACACTCCCCAGCGTCATCACTGAGGACAGAGGTTACTTGGGAGCAGCAGCTGGCATGACAATTCAGGAAGGCATCCTCAAGGTCCCTTTGCCCAGCAAGAACTGCAGTACTCGATCCACCAGGAGGGCAGCAACAAAGTCCAACACCAGAACCTGGGCTATCACCATCTTAAACTGAGGAAAGGCAGGGTGAAGAATAAATAAAACAACCATTAATAGGGATTCTGCAATTCTTCTTCTTTTGGCTTCTCCCTCAAAGGGTCGCCACAGCAGATCATCCTTTTCCATACCAACCTGTTCTCTGCAGCTTCCTCTGTCACCCCAACCTCTCTTATATCCTCCCTCACTACATCCATGAACCTCCTCTTTGGCCTTCCTCTTCTCCTGTCTGGCAGCTCCATCCTCAGCATTCTTTTCCCTATATACTCTGTATCCCTCCTCTGCATGTGTCCCAACCTTCTAAGTCTAAGTAGGGATTGTGCAATTAATGTGTATTAGTTCCAACTTTTAACAGCCTGGTGGCTCAATGGATAGATCAGGCTGAGATGTGGAAATCTCCTGGTTCAAATCCCAGCCCCGGCACCAGGTGTCTCCTAATACTTTGTGCTTGCTCTCTGGGCACCGCATGTGGCTGCCCATTGCTCCCCTCAGCGGGATGGGTTACATACAGAGAGCAAATTTTGCTCGTGTATGTGTAACATGTATATGTATGCAATGACAATAAAGCTTCTTCTTGTTCTTCCTGTTACAAAATTTAAGATATTACACAGCTCTGTTATGAGAGTGATGGGAAAAAAAGCTCATATGGAAACACTAGAAAGATAAGGCATTGTGACTCAAAACATATGCATTGTGAGAAACATGTCAATATATTGAGAAGTACTGCAGAATTTCACATACTTCTGTTGGGATGTCCACAAGGGCAAACTGCTCGTTGAATTCGGGGGACGATCCTGTCAGGAGCCCCACAATGGCCAAGCCAGACAGGACAATACTCCAGAGAAGAGGCCGGTTCTCCGTGAGGGACTCCATGAATGGGTGACCCTGCATGGGAGTGTATACACTTCACTGAACAGTCTGTGGGAACTCACACTGCACTTAATGACAAAACCCTGACAATACATACCTTATAGTTGATGGCGAACGTAGCCATCTGCATGGCCATAGACATGATGTACACAGTACTGTTGATAAGGCTGGGCTCAAACTCTTTATAAAGGTCCACAAACTGGTCCACCCTGTTCAAAAGGGAGGAAGGAAAAACTCTAGCAGAAAGCAAGCAGGCTGCACTGGGCCAGTGCCAGAGTGCAAGAAGCCTTGTCTGAAAGAAAAATTGAATACAATGTGAGAAAGGATATTGTGTGCGCACATGTGGACAGATCTGACATTTACCTGGGAGGACTCCTGCTCTGGGCCCCTCTGTACAGGTACACCAAACTGCAGAAGTGGACAGCAAACTGCAGCAGTACCGTCAACACAGTGTAGAGGTTGAAGATGTTAGGTAAGGGACGCTCTCGAGATAGTGTCTTCAGTGGCTAGGTGAAGGAAAGGGAGAAGCAAACTCACATAAAATCTTGGTGTTTTTAAGAGTACTCTTGTAAGTGCACAAGAGATGTGTTCTGAGTAACACCATCTCCATGGTAACCCATGTAATATTTATCCATTTTAGATGCTTCAAAGTGACTTGCAAAATTAAATCTGTTCACATTTGCATATTCTTTACAGGAGCAATTCTGCTTAATTACCTTGTTCAAATGTACTACTGGGCCCCTTCTCAGACTTAAGCAAATACCCTGTAAGTCGTGTGTCTACGCATTTAATCACAATGCTATCTGCTACCCACAACTTACATTTGTGGGAGTTACATAAATACTTAAACTGATTCATACATTTTCACAAACAATCATCAAATGTAGGGTCATAAGTGTCTGGAGAGTATCCCAGATAATGTAGTGTACTCTCACCTTTGACCTGGAGATGAAAAGGAAGCAGCCAGCTAGTAGGAGGCCTTGCAGGGTGGCCTGGAAGTCGCTGAACTTGACGCCCTCCAAATAAAGCACTGATTGACTGTATGCCAGCACTAACGCGTTGAGGGCCAGGATCTTGAACATCTGCAGTGTAGTTACTAGTGTGCAACGGCCCTGCTTGATCACGTGACAGACTGGACAGGGACGGGATGAAAGATGAACGTCACATCAGGTGCGTGCAGGATGGAGAGAAGTTAAGCTGTATGGAAAAGGTGTGCCTCACACAACTGAAAAGGTAAATCTGTCATCATATATGAGGTCAACGCAAATTCAGACTTGTGTACAGTACATACATGCCACAAGACTAAGACTGCTTGTATTTATGTCAACTGTCTTGACTAAATAGGGTCGAAAAGGGGCAGAGCAGGCTACCAGAACATCCCATCTCTCTTATTACACATCTCATCATTTGTCAGTGCGCTACTCACTGCACTGTATAGATGAGAGCTTGGAGGTGAATGGGGCGGCAATGGAGGCATCCCCGAGCTTCACCACCTGGATCTGGTCCTCCTCCAGCTCCCGCAGGACCTGGTTTATCCTTTCCTACAAGACAACATGATGTCACTCGTCTGCACACTTAGGCCAAACCTACATAACCGGCACTGGAAAGCATGCCACTGGCGTGTTTGTGACAGGCACCCCAAGGACACACACAAGCATGCACATTCACACACACTTACCTTCTGGGCAGCAAGCTGCTCCTCCCTCTGGGCCATCACTCTCTGGCGGGCCGCCCGTGAGCTCAACTTGCCTCCTGATGCAGAAATGGGAGGGAAGGGCCTGCAGTCTCCGATAGGGGGCTCCCTCTCTCGGCTTCGCTTCTTCTTTTCTGGCATTCGCTCAGGAGCATTTGCAAGGAGAGCCACACCTGCAAGGGACAAAGTGAAAGACATTTTAATAAGTAGCATGGCAGGTGGAAAAGTACACCTGGTTACCCCTTCAACTTGACAATACTGCAAGCCAATCCCAGGCAGGGTGTGCCCTGCCGAGCCAATCCTGGTAATCGTGGTTTCAAAGTACTTATTCCCAACAGCTATTTCACATTATCCAAAAAGATATAGCTGTAACAATGAAGAGTGCTGGTGACTTTGAATATAGAAATCAGCTAAACATTATCATTAACACACCTGCAAGTATCCACATCATATTCTTTATATTACTTCCACAGAATATATTTTCTACATACAGTATTGTTCAAAATAATAGCAGTACAATGTGACTAACCAGAATAATCCAGGTTTTTAGTATATTTTTTATTGCTACATGGCAAACAAGTTACCAGTAGGTGCAGTAGATTCTCAGAAAACAAACAAGACCCAACATTCTTAAGGCTGTACAATTGCACAAATCCAGAAACCTGCATGTTTCTGGATTGTGGGAGTAAACCGTAGAACCCAGAGAAAACCCACCAAGCATGCAGAGAACATGCAAACTCCACGCAGATAGGCCTGAGGCGGGAACCGAACCACAGGTCTGAAGGTGCGAAGCGATGGTGCTACCCACCACTCTATCGTGCCGCCAAAATCTTTATACTGTGCAATAAGGTAATATATTGATAGAAGTGCACCCTAACAAGGAGTTCCAGAAGGCCTTAAAGAGAGTGATGCAACAACCTAGACAGGTGGTCTTACCAATATGGGCGTGTTTCAGGGCACCAACATCATTGGTGCCATCGCCACACATGAGCGTGACAAAGCCCAAGCCTTTCAGACTGGTGATGACAAATTCCTAAAAGAGAGTGCCATGTCAGCTAGCCTTCGACTACAATTACATGCCATTAGTGATCAGAACAATAAATCAACAACTAACACATTACTACAAATGGGGTGCCCAGGCCAAAATGTGGGTTTCACCACTGCCTGGTTCACGTTCACACTTGCATGCAGCGGACGACCTCTGACCTTTTGCTTGGGACTGACTCTAGCAAAGACGCGCACATGGGGCAGCAGGGTGTGCAGCAGTCGGGGCTCCTGCTTCAGCCTGTCCAGCCCCTCTCCAGTCACGCACAGGTCATACTGACTGACCAGGCTTGCCACTGAGGGAGGGGGCAGGGGCACGCATGTGCTGCCATCTATAGACTCCCACTGCCACGTCCCTGAAACACAGGACATCAAGAGTGTATGCTTGTACTGAAGGCATCAGTGTAAGCAGTATCACCGTGCATATTACAATACACAGAGAGACAGAGTGCACACAGTACCTGGAGAGTAAAACAATGACAAATATATTGTGATGGGAGTGGAAAACACACCAACAGATGGCCTCACCTTGTGTTTGCCCAGGCCCCAGAATCAGTGTGTGTTCCCTCTGTAGGAAGTGCAGTTCTCTGGCCACATGACATGCGGTCAGGGGATTGTCTCCTGTGATCATCACCACCTGTGTGACAAACAGTGTTAACATAGTCCCACATCCACAGACATGTGCCCTAAGGGCACGGGTGCGTGTTAAGGGGACAGGTGCATGCTCCAATACAGTACGGTTTTTACATGCTCGTTTGTGTGTGGAACTGCATGAAGGGCATGCTCACGTGGTGCGAGGCCTCCTGGATCTCCCTGATGACGGTTTTGCTGTCGTTCTTCAGCGGACAGGAGACGACCATGAAGCCAGCGAAGCGAAGGTCACTCTCCAGGGCGTCTCGGGTGATCTCGCGTACCTGAGGACAAAAACAAGCGACAGCAGTGAGGGTGCAGAAGGACTAGGGCGTGGCACCCATAGGGGTTCATTCCATCTTGTTGACACAATTAGTTAGCATCATTGGAATGTAACATCATCTGGCATTTACAGGGAAAAGAAATAAATCAGCTGCCAATTAGAACGTGGCCTGATCATAATGCATAATGTTCACATCTGCAAACGTCTCCTGATGTTATTTTCCTACCCATATGATGAATTTTAATTAAAGATTCAAGTGGTGGAGCACAGTGTCATATTCTAACAGGAAATGAGAAGAACCGGTATGACCTGAATGAAACTAATTTCTACCTTTTCATATTAGGAGAGCCTATAATACAGGAACACCCATACAAAGTGTTGATAAACAGAGGCAAGAAGAAATGCCCACTATATACAAGCACGGTTATTTGAGCTGCTGATTGGACTCTCTCTTGCTAGATGCAAGATGAATATTAAGTTTAGTTTTATATAGTGTTGGGTGGCAGAATGAATGCAGACAGGATAGAGAAGGTAAAAATAAAATGAGTCAGAGAAATGAATACAAAAACATCTTTGTAGGGAAAAAAAGAAAACCAACTGGCTTCCCAGCTAATAGGCAAAAAAGAAACCATGCAGTACTATTTATTATCATATCAAGTCCTTTTGTGTGACAATTGCTCCAACCAGATCTCTGCAGTCTGCAACTCGTTAAGTGAAAATTACCTGCTGATGGGTGAGATGTCCCATCTCCTTGTAGCCCAGAGCCAGTACCCTTGCTCCTTCTCGGGACATTTCCCTGTGAACTTTGTCGTAGTTGCTTGGACACTCTGAAAACTGTGACAAAGCTGTGTCATTTCCAATATTTCTAATAAAAATCATCTTCCTACTTACACTTGATCCCGTGTGCAATACATACAGAGGATAATACAATCTCACAATAAAGCCAATAATTTAGCATGTGTTCACAACGCAGATTCAAATACAGGTTATATCCATGCATTTACCTTTTACAAGTGTGACAACAAAAGAGTGTGATTGGGTTAACCAAAAAAGGTGTGTGAGCGCGCAAGTGTGAGAGTGCACATGTGCATGTGCACATGTGTAGGGCGCCCACCATCCCCCTCAGTGTCTCAGGTGCTCCTTTCACAGTGGAGATGTAGCACAGCTCCATGGAGCCTTGTCTTTCGTATGAGGCGAGCACAGACATCCTCTTCAGGGCGCTTGCAAAATGGAAACGCTGGTGGATCTTGAGGCCAGGGGTCTTAATGGCGCGAGGGAAGACTTTCTCATCTGCAGGGCAAGACGAACAATCGGCAAACGATCAACGCAACCATGCTAAAAACATTGGTAATAGATGCCGTTGCACTGAAGAGACGGCTGATCAATAACATTGTGTTGAAAAGGGAAAGCTCATCACCTCACACAGGTGCACTGATCAATACTCAGCCACATTCAATTAAATTACCCACTGCTTTACTCTGGCTTTTATCAAAACAGATTGGTTCTTAAAGGATTATAATTCATCATGCAATACATTATATATTATATTGCAATACATTTAGTGTTCAAAATTTTAAGTGTGGAATAACTGGTCAACATGAGCTCAAGGCCAGAGTTGGGCATCAGCACCCTCTGCTGTGGTTAGAGTTAGCCAGTACCTTTGGTAAGAGTCCAGTCAGCTGCTGTCAGCATGGCCTTCTCTAATGGGTCACCCACCAGCTGTCCGTCTTCCAGGGTAACCAATGAGTGACAGGTAGCTACAATACGGTGCGTCTCTGTGGGGATCTCTGATACCGGCATCACATCCTTCCCATCTCTGCGGGTCAAAATTGACATGTGGATGTGTGAATACAAGCATCTGTGAGGTGTCACAGGCAGGCCATAGCACAGGTGTCATCTGGATAGAAGGCAGCACCTGAGTCCGGCCACGCCCCTCACCACCAGGCTGTCGCTCGTCAGGGTTCCCGTCTTGTCGAAACAGCATACCTCCACCTTTCCGGCGAAGGGGATGCGGAAGGGCTCGGTGCAGAAGACATCTAAAGGAGGAGTGGAGGTGGAATAGAGGAAATGCTTATTGTAACACCCAAAAAGCATAGCACACGGGCAGACAGTTAGACTACAAGGCCCTAGCCAATAAAGGCTGAACATATACACCTACAGCATGTCATGTACACAGGGTATGCAGAACAGCCAGGGATAACCCACTCACATAGCTTGGCCAAGGCGATCAGGGAGGTGTTCACTGCCAGCGAGAGCTCAATGGGGAGTTCAGGAGGGACCACAGAAGTGAGGATAAGGGTGCACTCCAGGAACAGCTTATACCTGTTCCTGCTCACGTCCCGTGTCCCTGGAAGGACAGGAGCCATTACACACATCCTGCATCCAGCAGCACCACAAGCAGCTCGAGGCTGACTTATCCACGAGTCCGTCAGGCAGTCGGCCCTTTTCTGCTCACCTTCAACCCACACATAGACAGCTGCTGCGATGGCAAACACCAGCAGGAAGAGGATGAAGATGAAGGTCTCCAGGTTGTTGGCTGTAACCCTCTTCACTCCAAAGAGAATGGTGCGCAGTAATTTACCCTTCAGAAACGAAGGGACGCATCAGTAAATTCAGAGAGTTAAGGACACATCAGAAATAGAGAACATGTTTTGAGTAAAGAGTTACCTGGGACGTGTAGAACCCTGTCCTTAATACATATGCCACACAGCCATTGTCTACAGCTGCAGAGAGAGAAGAAAATTATTTCGCACACCAAAGATGTGCCCCTCCCCCCTCCATTGCCCACAAAGCAGATACTGTAGCAGGTGTTGCCCTGTCAGAGCTGTGGAAAATTAAAAACACCTTTCCAAAGAGCTTCCACAGCCCTAACGGCTGGTGCTGCCTGCCAGAACCGGAGCAGCAGCAGAGCTTAACTCAGCTTCGGGTCTGAATAGTGCTACAAAAACTATTAGTCGCACACCAAGTCACCTCGTGCTTCAGGCAAAAGTGTTAATTAAAGTACATTTCTGACACATGCAGGACTGAGACTCCTCAGAACAAGAGTTAACAAACTGTTGTCATTTCTAATGATGAACAAGCAAACTGCCACGGGGGATTTGGTCATTCATCTCACAAACTGCAGTGGGACAGTGCCCCGTGACAAAGAAAAGAAAAATACGAACGACTGAAACACATCCTGGTTGCCAACCGAGAACCTGAACATAGCATAGTCATGTCAGCAGAAAGACAGATGGACAATGGAGTATACTGACGCTTGAGTCCAGCACTGGCTTTTTGGGGGGGTGTGTGCTGGACCACTTTGGTCCCTCCTGAGATTACATGAAGCCGGGAATCCGACTGCAGGTCCAGAACCTGCTCTGGGTCCAAGTCTTCCACAGGCTCCTGAACCAAAACACACGCAGACAAGAGGAAAGGCGCTTGAGGCAGGCAGGCAGTCAAAGGACAGATGGGTGGTTAAAAGCAGGGCTGATACATAGCAGTGCAGGCAGGGGCACTATAAGATCTGCATCCAGTCACACACCTTCATCTGTGGAATGGACTCTCCAGTTAGCATGGCCTCATCTACAATGCAGCGGCCACGCAGCAGGAGAACATCACATGGAACCAAGTTCTCCTGGGGAGAGCGTCCTGAATTTGGGCAGGGACACAAACAAACGCAAAGTCACACAACAGTACAGCAGCAATACTATGCCCTTCTTAAAAGCCACATGGACAACGTCATGGTGACGCATATAGCCCTGGCATTTCTACTGGAGAGCAACTGAAAGGAGCCTTACCAACAGAAACAATGTCCCCTGGGACCAGTTCATCACTGGACACCGGCCTCCACTTCCTATTTCTGTATACCTGTGAGGAAAAGCATGTTTAGCACAAGGCTCTCCACAGGGATTTTGAAACAATACGTCCTACAGCACTGTAGCTGTGCATGTACTGAACAATAACCAAGTAAAATTCTCAATGAACATTAAAATGCGACATGAGACAGAGAAACGGCTGACTTGTGTAATGTTAGCAAGCCAAGGGGAGAGTTTAATAGCCAGGCGATCTTGGATCACCTTCTCCCCACCCGAAGGGTTTTTCTCCAGTGTGGAACTTTTAGTTCCTCTCCTCCTTTGTCATCTGGCTGCAACTTTAAATCTGTGTTTGGTTTTTGTTCAATTTCCCAGTTAAATACCGTGGGACAACACTTTATAAAGGTGCTGCGTTACATAAACTGAATTCACTTCATTCAATTGAACTGAATAAAATAAAGCGTGTTAGGTACAAGCCACAGGGGATACTTTCTGGATACTGCGCTAACAGACCGTTAAGTGTGCCGAGCGCTTGGACAGACAGCACAAAGGGTGCGGCTTACTTACCTGGATCATGTAAGGCTTGTTGCCCATCCTGCGGATCTCGGACATGTTTCTCATCTGTTGCTGCACCAGTGAGGCTTCGAAAGCCACAAGCATGAAGAGCGTGAACACGCTGTAGTACCAGTACTCATCCAGGCACCAGAGGCCCACACAGAACACCTGCAGGCATGAAAAGGCACACGGATGTACTGCGTTTAAACAGCCAAGGTGTAAGACCAGACAAGACGTATAAGAAGATGCAGCACTAGATTTAAAACACAAAATGTAAATGGGAATGAATACACACTCAAATACATGACAAGTGTAAAGGGGGGTGATTCTGCCCTGATTCTAACCAGCAAACTCAGCCTGCTCAGTTACCAGCCAAGAGGATTCGCCTGCTGAGCTAAAGACCCAAGTCCCTCATTTGGGGAACCATTTAAACCTCTTGACAACCTTTGTTCTGACAACCAGTGGTTTCTTACTATAGCGGTATTTACTCTGCTACATCCTCCACCCCTAAGTACATGCAGTAACCTCAGCTGAACTACTTGGTAGCAGCCGGTATTTATCCAAGTCAAACAGCACCAATGCAGCGGGGGTAACTCTGCCTGGATTCAAACCCAAGTCCTCCCAGCCTTCTCAAGGTTAGCAAACAGGTGGATTAGCCTGCTGAACTAAAGACCCATGTCTCTCACCCAGACTCTTGTCCTAACAACCAGAGGTTTTTTTCACTGTAATGGTATTTACTCTGCATACATGTGCTTTAAACACACAACAATGCATTAGTACACTGAAATCACATTAACTCTGTGCACCCGCACACAGGACAGTCAATATGAAATCCAGGCATGTCCCCAGGTATTACTCTGTGTAGACACAGATTTCCCTTACCAAATCAGGTTTAATTCTCCAATCTCCTTCCAAGGTTGTGACACACTCACTCTTACATCCAAGACTTAAAAATTTCCGCACCATGCCCTTGCCAGAATACTTTTATCACCGAGCTGAAACCCCTCTATCACAAAGTTCAAACACAGGAACAGGGGCACACCTGGAACACAAAGAAAGGGGCAGTGGCTCTTTCCTTGAATAGCTCCAGAAAGTCGGGCACCACCATCTCCGCGCGATTAGTGCCATAGCGTTTCTCAGCTGCCCGAAGCTCGGCCTCCTCCTGGTAACCACGCCAGGACTGGAAATAGCCCATGGGCTGCTGAATTGGGAAAGCCACTGGCAGGAAGCGCTTCCTCTCACTGCCGTCATACACATAGCGGATCTTCTGGAACTCAAAGGACAGGGTCTTCGTCCCATCCTCCTCCTGAAGTGAAAGTGAAATCAGGTAAAGGGAGATGGACAAGCACCTGTCCCAGTGGGTTGCCACACTGATCATTTTTGTAGAACGTGGTCCAGTTATTTGTAAACAACTGTGCTTCCACAGATTTGCATGTAACACACTGATATACATGCCCCTTAAAGATTTTGTGTACACACATCTGAAGGATTTTTTTCAAGCACTAGCTAATGAAAAACTGAATACTGTCTGCACTCTTCCTTTTCACACTCCCATAAAACAAGTACAAGAATGTGTGTATATGTGGAATTAGCAAAAAAAAAGCTAACATTTCCACTGCTTTGGTCAAACATTTTTTATACTTCATTGTGTTTTATGAGTTACTTCAGCACCATGTCCTTGCCAAAACACTTTTATCATATGTGGCCTGAAGACTCAATGGGTAGAACATCAGAATGGGATGCAGAAGTCTCCCAGTTTGAACCTCAGCCCAGCCACCAGGTGTGTCTTTCAGCAAGACATGCAAACACTAGCTCCCCAGGTGCCACATGAGGCTGCCCACTGCTCCCCCCAGGGGGTGGGTTAAACGCAAAGAACCAATATTGCTGTAAGTCGCTTTGGATAAAAGCATCTGCTAAATTAATAAATGTAAATGTACTTTGTTTCCAGTACAAAAGCTTGTACTCTTTTAAGCAGAGTTACATACCTTGTATATGTACATCAGTGTACCATTTTCTTTTCCTTTCACTATTACCAAAGAGCCATAAACAAAGCTACTCGCAAATACAGATCTTTAAACTGAAACCTCAAAGACCTGACCGTGTCACCAGGTATTGCTGGGCCACCACAGTGTCTACCCCTATGGTAAAGAGTATGTATGTGTACATGCATACATTACGTTTCCTAGAAATGTGCAATCACAATCACTTATGCAAGCAAGTTCAGAGTCACTGAATGCTCACCTCATCTCTCTGGAGAGACACAAGCTCTGCTGAACCATTGTTGGGAGTTGGTATGACCTTCGCAAGAGTGGCCTTGTTTGGGTCTGGCTCCTGTACATATACATGCACACAAGCATGGGTATCACGTGGACAATTCCCAGGCTGTGCAAAGCCAGTTAACAATGACACGTTTTGACAGACCGGCACCCGACGAGCAGCACAAACCCGTTCTGTAAGCACTTTCGCGTCAGCTAGTCGATACTACCGTAAAACAGTATGTCGATAGCCTTTGCAGAAGAGTTCAAATACCGATCCATTTAAGTGTTTTAATTACCGTCACTTATCTCGTGCACTACGAAACTTTCAGAACTTTCGCTATAAATCGTACAAAACTTTACCCTTAAAAACACAAGCTTAACTGTATGTGTCTAAGTTTGACTGGTTGCTACAGCTGCCACTACGTTTTAAAAAGACAGGATTTAAGACTATCCCTGACTATCCAAGCCGCTGTCATAAGAAGGATAGGCAGACTACATCGCAATAAATTAAACAGCTGCTTGTGAGAAACAAAATCATACATTGTCAACCCTACCTTGGTACAGGTGAGCCAGCAGTGCGCGTGGACGGACCAGTAACCCGAGAGTGCGGTCAGAACGTGCGCGATCCCGATGGCGGCGAGCGCTAGGAGGCCGGCCTCTGGGTACTCAGCCGCACCGTACACTACGAGCCACGCGTACAGCCAGACCGGGTACAAGAACGCAATGAACGGCAGCACGGTGCCATGCAGCAGCCGGGGCCTGCGCCGATACAGAGACACTGAGCTGACAAGCTCATCTGCGGGCTCTCGGTGATAGCTGTGATTCATCGCTTGTGAAGTGCGGTGCTCCCTGTGCACCGCAATACCGTCCGCCGTCATGTTTCCTTGTTTTTCTGTATCGTTCATTCTTACTCTGTCCTTTCTGTAGCCCCCCCCCTACTCTCCGCCACCCCCAGGCAAGCGCTGTCGGTGAAGAGACGATTCTCTCGCAATCCTGTGGTCCGGCGTCCAGTCAGTTTCCTAATCGCCTTCTCTCACACACAGCGACTTCCGTGTACGCAAGCACGCACGCTTCGGCAATACGTGCACGTCCAGCGCCCCCTATTTTTTCGTGATGCTGCCACAAAGAAAAGGACCGCAGATCGCTTGTCAGCAGGTTTACTCGGAACCGTGACAGCACAGATTTGTAGCAAAGACAATACAGTAACATAATATAATTTTTAAGCATTGACTAGACTTGATATATTTAAATATAATTAAATAAAACGAAATTGCATAAAATATCAGAATATGTTGCATGTGTTGTCCTTTTGGATTATATACGGTGTCATTTTACAAATTATAAAAATAGCATCACGAAACCCTAAAAATGACACAGGCTCCTTTAAGACACTTCAAAGGTTCGTCATTTTATATGTGATTTGTCGAAAAAGAAGACTGACGTGAGACAGTGACCAATGGAACTCTAACATCTGTTCAGATTTTTCTATAAGGCGCTTAATATTGACCAATCGCATTAGACAATACTGTGAGCGGTATGTCCTCATGTCGCAACCTTGATAATGACTTCCTCGTAGTGTTGCAAGATGATATAAACCGGAGCCATGTGAGTTGTTGGGTATTGGTTTATATATACGTGTTTCAATATGAACGTTTGTAGTACAGTTTGCCGTAGTAAATGAAATGGCAATATCACTTTTGTGGATAATTTAAAATGGCTCTTTAAGGAGCTACATAAATGTTACCCACAGGAACAGTTTTGTTACACGTAGAGTATTCAGCAATTCTGAGCAGGATTGCTGTTATTATTATTATTATTATTCGAAAAAAAGGTATTTTAAATATGACGGAGCATTTTGTATGTTGGTGTGTGTGTGTGTGTGTGTGTCTTGTTTATAACAGACTTTAACTGTACTTAAAATTGTACTTCATTCATTACTAGCTGGGGGACTTAAATTTTAATTTAAATTTAAATTAAGATGTGATACGTAAACGCTGGTGTACTCGCAACTACTGTCTAATGCCAACCTACGTGAGAACTGAGAAATTCTGCATTTCATTGCTCAGGCAGGTTGCTATGGAGATCACTGCGCGCTTTTGCGGCAAGGAGATGGAAGAATACGGGATGTGCGTAGCCTCAAATCCGACGTCGTGGCAGCAGCAGTGCCATCACCTGAAGATGAAGGTAGCACACTGCACCTCCTCACAGTAAGTGTGTGGATGCAAAAATCACATTTCTTATTTGTGGCTGACTTAACACCAATAAATAAAATAATCAGTACTGCTTCCTTTAACCTCCTTTGGATAGATTTAAATGACACTAATTTTGGTACACCTATGTTTATTACAGATTGTATACATTTGCATACCTACCAGTATATTTACAATAGGTCAGTTATCTCAGTTTACAAACCTGCTATGTTTGTCAGTTGTACATAATGGCTTCTGGTTTTAACTGTGGTGTAGCCCAGTGATCCAGAAGATCCGGTCTGATTGCTCAGCACAGTTTGTGGAGTTTGAGCGCTGCCTGCAACAGCACCAAGGTTCTGCAGGTGTCTGCTCTACCCACGTGTCTCGTTTCCTGGCCTGCGCTGAAACCGTGGACCTCAGAGGGATGGGTAGGCCTCCTATTCTGTCTACATTCTGAGTGTCCCTCCACCAGGGAGCAGGATTCTCCACCCAAGCACTGACCTCTTAGAGAGGGTCATGTCACAGCAATGCTTGCAGTCATAGTCAGTATTCAGAGGGTGTACCGTAATTTATTTATGGTCTCTGCTCTGTGATGAACAGTGTAAGAAGGGAGATGTGCTTTTGGTAACTGTTTTGATGTTGTCATTGTTGAAAATGAGACCAGGTATGGGACACTTAGGGAAGTCTGCACGAGTGTTTGTGTCGGTTCTATGGGTTTTCTTATGACTGAAGCATATTATTACCTCTTGTCCAGCAGGGGGCACTGTGCCACAACCCTCATAAAGCCAGCGAATCTTTCGCAAGTCCTTCTGAATTTTCTTGGCCTGGTTTTGCCAAGGAGATCATGCCGGATCTCCAGTCCGTCTACAGGAGCAGAAATGACTGAGTGGTGGCCTGTGTGCCAGGTCTTGCAAAAGACACCAAACTCTCACAGGAGGAACACAAAAGTATATCACTAATGCACAAGATACTGAAAGGAATGTATGGCACATGTCAACAGACTGCACTTACAGTGGGACTTATGTAATGAAAGTGCAACAATCGCTTCATTCAAAAAAAATTTTGTTATTGGCTGTGTGCCTGTCAGTCATTTTTTTCTGTATATTACAGTGGTCCATAGAGCAACCTAAATTTATGGCATTTAAAAGGTATCATCGATACCTGACTAAGCTGTAGTCAGCCAGGAAATTTGGGAGAGAATGATAAACATTGTACTTCTGTGCTTAAATTATTAAATGCTGTGTTTCATAACCAAATGAGTTATAGAACCATTTCTTTTTCATGTCACTTGATAAAGTGTACTGGGTCTGTTTTGTTTACATGGGCAATGCAAGTTTGCCTAGCATTTATGTGTGAGCATATTAATGATTGTTCTCATAGAAAAGATTTTGGGAGAATTCAGTGCCATAAGATGTAGACACACAAACACACCTTCTCCTCAACCAGTCTGGCTCTCAGTAGACATTCCTGGGTTTAATATTATACCTGGCTGTCCCTCACCAACTCTCTTCTGAGATATGTCAGGACTGAGGGGGTGGAAGACAGTTGTTGAGTTATAACCTCAGTGACCACCAAAAGGGAGGGAGGGGGAGAAACATTACAAGGTCTTTGACCATGGACCAGAACATTCCACATTATTTAAAAGTTATTAAAAGAGGGGAAAGTGCATTTTGTCATCCTTTTTTAAGTTACCATCCTCCTACTGCACTCTAAATCGTAAAACTGAAATACATAATGTGTAAGTAAACGTACAATCAGTGCTATAAGGCAAAGGATTGTCTAATATTTTTAGTGAAGGTGGTTCTATAGGAGGAAGTGTGTATCAGAGCAAGGCTTCATTATGTCCACATGTGATAGTGCTGGGGATGAGTTCTCTTGATGCAGAGCTGGCCTGGGGGTCTGATGATAAAAACATGTTGGGAGAGAGAAATAAACCCACACAGACAAGGCACGTTTTGAGGCTGGAACCACATTGTTTTAAAAATAAAAAACATGACATTGCATTTACGGGCGCGGAGGATCTTACTGCTCCTCCCATATGTACCTGCTGAAGTCCCACCACAGCTATTAAACTCGTTCTCCATCAGAGCAATGAGCCCTGCAATTCAGGGAGCACATTTCTCTACTTACAGCTATTAAGTGGACAAATTCTAGTGTGGCAAAAGAAATGGTCCACTCTCTCCCAGACTGAGGTTCTCTGCATTGTCCAGCACTCTGTGATTTTTTTTTTTTTACACTTTCACATTACATCATGCTGCAACATAAATACTTCAGTAGTAATGGAGTTTAAAATACAGCCACAATAAACAGTACAAAATACTTCACTGAGTGACTTTTGGCTTATAGGTGGGCTTTGAGTACAGATCAATCCAAGAATTAGCAGTGATGACACCAATATAAGAAATAATTACCATATCTATAATAAGAACACATTCATATATTTTACATTGGACCACACTATTATATTGTCCTAACATTTGCATTACATTGTGACTCCAGGTCAAACAAATGTTTGTGAGAGTGCAGAGTGCTGTTTCACATTAAGAACAAAACAACATTCCAGAAATTTCCCTGTAACCCCCCATCGCTTTAGAAAAACCCTGTGGTCTTTAGTTTTTCCTTGTCAATAACCCTGCACCACAAATGACCCTGATTACTCCACTTTATCATGGCATGTTTATCCCTGCTAATCATATTGTACTCTCTTTGATGCTAAAAATATTAAATTCTCACAGATCGTAATGTTATTCACACTGAAATCTTTGCGACACAAATTTAAACGCGGCCAGAATAAAAACAAGCCAGCCACGATCCTACTCATTACAATAACATTAGGAAGCACTTAAAGTTGTTTTGTGGAATGTCCATGGTTGGGCTTGATTTACTTGTCATAAAAACTTGTGCGGACCAACCGAAGAGGTCACAAAGACTATTTATAAATATTTTCACACAAACTATAATAACATATTCATGAGCAGTTCACTAAGATATAGAGTTCCCCTGTTTCTGACCTGAATACCCTGAATGGACACTCTAGTCCACAGCCCCAAACTACTATTAGTTCTCACTTAAATCCACACCTTTGAATTTATGTTAGTGCACGCAGAGTCTAGTTCTTACCTTCATGTTGTCCTTAAAGCAGAGTTTAAGACACTACCTGAATTAACCCTCTAATGTATACCTTCACACAACTCTTAGTGCATACTCTAATCTGCATCTTCAAACTACCCTTTGTTTACACTGTACTTGCCATTCCTTCAGATATCAGTGCACACTCCAGCCCAGAACTGCTGACTACCATTAGTGCACACTCTAATGTTTACCTTCAGACTAACCTTAATGCACCTATTAAGACATATTCCTTCAGTGAATACTCTAACCCACATTTTAAGACTACCCTTAGTGTACACTTGAGTCCTCATCTTGAAGTGTGCACTGTAATCTACATTCAGATTACTTTAAGTGCACATAATGTGTGACCCTGTACAAAACCCTGACCACAGTTCTCAGATCCTCATATTTTTTCCTTCACTGTGGATTAATTATATGAGATACACACATTCCAATTCCTCAGACCACAGTCTATCTTGACATGTACCTCTATTTGTGTCCAAATACACACCTTTGTACACACAAACACAGAGAATATTTCTTCCCTGCCAAGACAATACAGTATACACCCCAGTCCTTAGGTGTTCTCCTATGAAACACACACTTTGCACTTAGAGTCTTTAAACACCTTTACAGGTCACTCATTTACTATTTAATTACTATGAAAAACCAATTATGAGCTGAGGTTTGCCACATAACAGGGGCGCCATAGACAGGTGAAAACCTAGGATGATTCCTAGGGCTTATGACTGGAAACACAAAAACATAATATTATCTTTCACGGGGCACAAAATCTCTAGCAGTGTCCCTGCCACATGGATCTTGGAGTACTAAGGCCACGCTCAATGACCTCAAGTTAGCGCATCGACATGTAACATTTGTAACCTGTGTCACCTGTGATCAAATGGCACACCCACCCTCAAGCATACAGCTGGCTCATCGCTCCAGCAGTGGCTTGGAGGATTGTGGAATGAATCACTTTTACGGTCATGAAGCTGTCACAATACATGGCCCCCCTCCCACCCCAGCCCCTTGCATCCATCTCTGACAAGGCTGCTCTCTGATCCGTGCAGAAGTAGATTAAAAGTTAATGAGTGAAAGCTCTGCCACTCCCCACAAGATGTCATACTGTAAGAGTGCAGGGACCCAGGGAGCATCACTGCTTGAGATAAGAGATGTGGTCCAAAAACCAGTACAGAAGATTTCACACATGCTGATCGGTCTACCTGTTGTCTTTGTCTGTCTGGCTTTTCCAGTGTGCAGGAGGAGACAATGTGCTTCCTCAGCATTTTACTACAAGAATAGGCAGTGCAGCTGACCAGCGGTGTATATAACAACCTAAAGAAAACCATCCAATATTCAAAGTGTTGTCTCATGTTTGTCAGTCTGTTACCATTTAGAGCCTATCAGTCATCTAACTACTTATTCTTTACAGAATCATGAGGGACCTGAAGTCTAACCCAGACAGCCTAGGGCACAAGACAGAGGACACCCTGGCCAGGGTGCCAACCCATCATAGAATGGTAGGCATGGATGCAGTTTGAACCTACAACCTTCTGTCTGTGAGACTGATGCCTTACCACTGTGCATATCTACAATTATCTATGCTAGGTTCACATCTGCACAAATTGTGGGGCCATCCCAGGGAGTGTAGAACCCTGCACAAAAATTGTGGCGCTCAAAGCAGGCCCAGAATGGCCCTGCTCAGGAGCAGGGTCCAGTGGTGCCAGACTCTGTCCTCAACCACATTACAGCGGTATAATCAGCTACAGTGTTTCTGCTTTTTGATTACAAGCAATGTGTTGAATGTTCAAGTGAAGATGGTGTAATTTTTTTATTTTCAATTCAGTTCTACATGGAAAATATGCATAACCATTATTTTATAGCAGCACTATAAAATTTGTTAGGCGAACTCAGCAATATTTGGCATCAGGAGGAGTGTGAGAACAAAGGCTGAGCGGTAGGTAACAGTATGGTTAAATTGAGTTAGCTGTTGGTGTTATCTTGTATTCTGCGCTTTAATAAAACTCATAAAATTTGTATATGCCTCCGAATTATCATCTAACAAAAAAAAAAAAACTACAACTGGCACATTAACATGGTGTTGGTGGTACGGTGTGAGTAGAACATGCAACGCAATTTGAAAGGGTAAGTCAGAAAGAAAGGAAAGTACGCTTCAGCATGTATCTGCAAATTTAGCAAGTATTTTAAAAAAGAATCATTACATGAATAAGTATATTTCATTACATAAAGTATTAGCTAAATGCAAATAATAATGTGAACTCCGTCTTGAAAAGCCACCCCTGCACAGTCGTTGTGCTGTTTTTGTTATGGTAGAGTGGCCAATGCCAGTGCTGCCTAATTGATTCGGTTGCCAATGGTTAACATAGTTTTATACTATTAAACTCAGAGTTATTATTTAACAGGTCACACTACAACCGGCACAATGAAGAGCTGTGGGCAGTTAAGCAAATATCCACAGACCATCAGAAACAAAAAGGTATTTTGGGAGATATCTGCAAATTTAGCAGACATACAGCTAAACAATGCAGACGTGCTTCATTACGTACAGGTTACACCACAAACTCCATTTTCATAAGCTATTGTATCCAATCATGTCACTGTTTTTATTTAAGTGCCCCAAGTTAAGCAATGCCTTTTTCTGAGAAGTACTTGCTAAGCACGGACACAACTGGGGCAGGGTTGGTGTTTTTCAGCCCCAACCTAAGCCCCAAAATTTGTTTAGATGTGAACGTGGCATTAGAGTCTGGTAGCAAAACTTGCCTGTGTTACTGCTACACAAGCCTAACCCCTGTCAGTCATCAGATCTTAAAGTAGGTTTAAACAAATACCTTCTGCTTCATACTGTAGGTCCAGGGTGGTGTGACCTCCTATCTCAATCACAAATTTCACTAAAGTAATTAAGAGTGTACAGTTACAACAAATGTGCGCCCCTGATGGCTTGAGGATAGTCGTCGTGTGCTTTTAGTTTTCTGTTTGTTTTATCCATGAAGTGGCCTTACAAAGGAAGCTGGAGACATTGTCCACGCAAACTCTTGTCTCGCAGCATAACTATTTCCATCAGAGATGAGATTCTCAGTGAGGGAAAGACATCAGAATTCCAGCACGGACACCGCTCTGCTCAGAACTACCCTGTCAAAATAGAGGACTTCACAAGGGAATTGGATGATAAGCATTCTGACAAATATACTCTGCTGAAAAGAAATATTGTAGCAGCTCAACTGCAAAAAGCATTTGGAAACACCAGGTGCTTAATTTTTTAAAAAGCTTGAAATAATTAAAAACAACCCTTTTTTCCTAGTCTGTATGTATGCCAGAAAACCATTTCCAAAATGTATTTACAAATTTTCCACGTGGCGTTTCCAACCCTGCTGGAATTGCCGCTAAAGCTGCCATAAGTGTCAGGGGATTAAGATGCTTTCATTTAACAGTGTTGTGCAGTGTAGTCAGGCTGCCAGTTTCACACAAATACACACATTTTTTTACAGCATTCATAATAAGCAGGATTTCCATTCATTAAAATGGTGAATGTCAGCCATTTCTTGAACTTGAGAGGAGCTACTAGAAATTTAGGAAGCTATAGAATCCCAGATGAGTGTGCTGTCATAGGACATGGGTTTGCGAGGTGTCCTCAGGCTGAGAAACAGTGCAGTTTGTCATGGAAAGGTCAGCGGTCAGGGGGTCAGGGGTCAAGAGGTGAAATAGGAGTTCTGCATGGAGTATAGGCGATCAATGGGATTTCCCACCCTCCCAGTCAACAGTCCTCCCTCTGCCGTTGCCAGGAGACAGTCACCAAGGTGACTCAGGCTTCCATCACTGTCAAGGTCATGGAACACTGTCTCTGAGTCTGGGAGAGAGAGACGGAAAGAACTGCATGTGACAACATGACGGAGAAGAGGAGGAAATTTGAAATTTTTTTGTTTTGTTCTCAAATTAATTTTAGTGTTTTTTTTTAAAGCTTTGGATCATGGCTGGTTGTTTTAATACAAAACATGAATCTGTATTATTTGATGGAGGATAAACATGTATTTAAGATGTGAGAGAGTTGATGACTAACTGAAGTCAGCAGATTTTGTCTGGGACCTTTATTATCTAGAGTGATGGTTACTTTGATGGTGAGGTGACAGGGGCTGTCCTGAGAGGACAATATGAGGGCACATTTTTATGACCAAGTGACATCAGTTCATTGTAGCAGTAGCAAATCTGCCCAAACATCAGGCTTTACATAAAGAGGCCAAAATGGCGGTCAAAACACACATCAATGCCCTAAAATGACAATGCAGCCCTGGGCGCTGCTCTGAGATGATAGTCCTCATGGGTGTGTGTGAGCACTTGTTTGTGGGAGTGTGTTGAACATAGAAGTGAATCATTTGGACCACCTCACCGTATGGGTGAAGCTGCTCGGGACCCAGTTGAGGTGGAGTGAGTCCATGGCGAAACGGTTCTCCCCCGTATATGTTTGGATCCAGAGCCAGCAGCTGCTGCCGTGGCAACGACGGGTACATTAGCCCATCCATCCCATGTCCGCTGGAGCCGTCTGTCCGGGAAGAATGTGGGAGCGAGACAAAAGAGAGGCAGATTTCAGTGCTTGAGTGCTTCATGCTCAGCAGGTGGCGACGGCCCACGTTTCTCTTCGCCTCTCCTCTCACCCTCGCTGTCATCGTTACTCTGCCGGGCACTGCGGCTCGCGCCCCGCCTGCCCCCTCCCAACTGCTCCTGCTCCTGCTGCTGCTGCTGCTGCTGTTGCTGCCGCCGAGCGATCTTCTTCATCTGCAAAGCATGGGTGTGCACATGCGCAGTAACTGTCAGATATACAATATACGCGCACGTGTAGTAACTGACAGATATGCAGTTAACATACACACGTATTAATTGTCAGATATGCAATATATATTAATATAGACACGTACAGTAACTGTCACATATAGTGTATGCACACACGCGCAGTCACTGTCAGATATGCAATATACACACAGATATGTAATGTACACATGCAAGCTAACGATCAAATATATAGTATAGCTCACAAATACGTTATAAATCCACACACGTTTATTATCACTTACTGTGTAATACACACGTGCACATAAAGTACCAAACGTCTTACACGCCTATACATTTAATATGAAATTGGTAGTATTACACTCTTATACATAGAAATGTATAAGACAGAAAACACGAACACAATAATATATATAGCTATATTAATATGAGAGTGATAAATCATTAATTTCTGATTTTTGCGAAAAATTGTCAGTTAGATATATTAAAGACACAAAATAGACTTTTTAGTGAAACCTCTCATGACAATACAGTAGTGCACAATGGAGTTAACGTTTAACGTTAACTTCCAGTTTAGCTAGGACCATAAATCGACTGACTCATTGTTTTTGACTTTAACCATTTGTCGGCATATAAATGGTTTTATGCAGATGGGCCAAATATTACAACTGTGTCAAGAAAACGGGATTAAATCTGGGATTTTGGGATTTTTTTTTTTTTTTTACCTTGGCTCGCTGGTTCTGAAACCACACCTGCACAACTCGTACAGTCAGGCCTGTCTCTGCTGCCAGGGTCTCCCTCACCTGGGAGAGACAAAAAGCAGCAATAAGGGAAGGAAAGATGAGCGTTGTATGTGTGTGTCTCTGTGTATAGGTTTGTGTATGTGTGTCTGTATACGCTGCATGTGTCTTCGTATGTGTAGACAGTCACCTTACGACAAGGCTTTGAGGACACTTCGAAGGACGCCTTGAATGCGCGACGCTGCTGTGTTGTCAGGATGGTCCGTGGACGTTTGGAGCGCTTGTGCTCCTTCCCATCATCCCCACCCTTCCCCACTGAGCCTCCCCCTCCATCCTCATCCTCGCTTTTCACTGCACAGAGCAGGAGAAGGTGGCATTAACTGAATGCTCTAGTGCTATCTTGCAGGATAGGAGAAATAACTTTACAGTGATACATTTTTAAAGTGATGTCAGTGATACCAAATATAATAACATCATATAAGAAAGCTGCGTGCACTCGTTTTAGAAACCCAACTGCAAAAATTGTGTATAAACTTAACATGCTAATAAAATCATAATGCAGTTGATTCCTATTACAGACATCAGTCTAACTGATCTCAAAATCTGGATATAAAACATTACTATAATCACAGTAATTTTTCTACACAGCAGGATTTATTGTCTTATTTGACATCAAATTAAACTTTGATTGGTGCACATTAATCACCTGATTCGGTGGGGGCAGGGCTGATGGCAGCCAGCATCTCCCTCTCCTTCTCATAGTCGCCCCTGCAGAGCAGCTGCCCCTCCTTGAGGACAAACTCGTCCCCGCGCTGCAGCCTCCGCTCACACTCACAACAGCTAAAACAGCCCAGGTGGTACACCTGGCCCAGCACACGCATAATGAGCTCTGAGCGGCCAATCACCTGCAGGCAGGAGCTGCACTTCCGCACGAACAGCCTGGAACCACACAGAGGAGGGTGTTGCTAGACCCACCAACTGAGAAATGTGTCTTAAGAAACCATAATGTAATTTCACCAACAATGATCAAATGTTCATATGACCTCTGATTAGAAATATCAAAGACACATCTATGCGTTCTGTTTACATATAGCAGAATTGGCTAACTCTTCCATAACACCTTGGTGCAAACTTTTATCCCCCCCCCCCTTCATACAGGTGTACTCGAATTCCAGGCCCAGATAAAGACTTTCGGAAGCATGTGGTGGTGAACTCGGTTCAACTGCACACAAAATGTTCTAAAGTTCAGGGCATACAGGATGTTTGGAGCACTGACACGAACGGTGTCATCTGAAAGTGCCCTCAGTCTGCATGGGTGCAGCCCACGTGTCCCATCCACACATCAGAGGATATGCAGCCAATTATTCCAACTCATATTCATTTACAGAGCGGATGGTAAGCATGATAAATAAATAAAATGACATTAGTCATTTGTGAACGACTGTGCGTCTTAATAGTTATGTATTCTGGTATAAATATATATGCTTGTGTGTGTATAATGAATGGCAACACTGACAGTCTCAAAGCACTAATGGTGTTGTAACAATGAAGCCCAGCTTAAGATGAATGGCTCTTGTTATTAGTTTGGACACCAATATGTCACCTCAGCCAATGCCTCAGTTCTGGAATGGGTGATAATTAACAACACATGCTCTTGGTGACAGAGGCTGGAACAGGTGCGATTCCAGTGTCCCCAGGACAGGCTTCTGTATGCCTGGGACAAACCGGTATGACCAGGGGACATGCCATCCATCCAGGTACCCTTATCCAAGCCCGATGGCTCCCAGACAATACAAAAACACAGCCACTCAGCCCTGGTTCTTCCTATAACAGTACATTTACATTTACTGTATTATTATGTTGATTGAATTTATTTTCTTATTATGATCTGTTTAAGAGATTCCAGATTTTTCTTCTTATTGATAATATTTAAAAATATGATTGCATTGACAGGGTGATTTAATGTAAACAAATATATTATTAACAATTATGAGACTTTGTGAAAATAAACACCAGAACTAGGTTTTTACAAGTAGAACACATTCCAACATGTGCACAATTCAACATTGTGAAAATAATGATTTGCAGTACAACAAAACACACACTAGAGTGCAGTAGCAGATTTCATTTAGTGGCACTTGTCACAAAACACTGGATTTCAAAGGCAACGACTACGACGTATAAACCCCAGGTTCAATCACAGAGCAGTCCTCAAACATGTGTCCTCACATCACTAGCATTTATATGTTTACAAAGCTACAGACAATAAAAGCACAAACTGCCTGGTTTTAGATAATCTCTATTGCTGTTTATTTCTGTCTCAGCATTCCTTCCTCAAGTCCTATATATATTTTTCTTTGCATATATATATATATATATATATATATATATATATAAATGCAAACTTTTGTCAGCATTTCTGTTAATTTCTGATGCCCAGATTTTGCCTAACTCTTTTGTCTTTTCCTTGAATCTCCCCCACTTTCTGTCACCGTTCCCTATTCTCCCTCCCTTGCTCCCCCCCCCCCCCCCCCCCCCCCGGGAACACAAAAAGACAGGGTGAATTTTTTTTTTTTTTTTATAAGGGGAAAAACCCCGGCCGGCC
>JABJVR010000038.1:5764814-5810190 GCA_025773905.1 Chitala chitala | reverse complement strand
CCTCTGCTTTGCGGGTGTCCACCTGACTGTCAGGAGAAACTCTCCCTCTGCTCTGCGGGTGTCCACCTGACTGTCAGAAGAAACTCTCCCTCTGCTCTGTGGGTGTCCATCTGACTGTCAGGAGAAACTCTCCCTCTGCTCTGTGGGTGTCCACCTGACTGTCAGGAGAAACTCTCCCTCTGCTCTGTAGGTGTCCACCTGACTGTCAATAGAAACTCTCCCTGTGCTCTGTGTCCACCTGACTGTCAGAAGAAGCACCACCTCTGCTCTGTCTGTGGTCACCTGACTGTCAGGAGAAACACCACATCTGCTCTGTCTGCGTTCGCCTGACTCTCAAGAGAAACATCACCACTGTTTGTGTTTGAATGACTGTCAGGAGAAACACCACCTTTGCTCTGTCTGCATTTTTACAATTTTCAGAAGAAAAACCAGCTCTGTTTGTCCGACTGTTAGGAGAAACACCACCTCTGTCTGCGTTCGCCTAACTGTCAGATGAAACACCACCCAAATGTAATCTGGGCTTGGTCTCAATTCATATGGTAGTTAGTCAAATATCACTATAACTCTTCCTCCACTCTGTCTGCAGGTAGGACATGCACTTCAGCAATGTCATAATAACAGCACAACTGTGAAATTGCCCAGAGGTAGGTGAATATAAGTTACACTGAAGACCCCTACCATTTGCTTCCTCCATCAGTGACCACTCCCCCCCCACTGTACTCAATTAATCACACACAAGATCATTGTACCCTTGGACAGCACAGCCCACCCCGTGCTATATACTGTCAGAATGCATACAGTTACATGTGTGTCTTTATTTTAGACCTGTATGAGCTGCCAGTGTGTGTGTGTGTGTGTGTGTGTGTGTGCACGCACGGACACAAAAAAACTGAGTGTGAATGTGTGTCGAGAGGAATGCTGGGAGATTTTAATAACACAGAAGCAGTACAGGGAGATTTAATAAAAGGAGATGATGTGATTACTGAACAATGGCTCTGTGCCACCTACACTCACAGTGCAATATCCGCTCTCGGTGTTTCATGCACACACACACGCACGCGCGCACACGCACACACATACACACACCAGCGCAGATCTCCCAAGACACACAAAGCAATAATAAAACTCCTTGGTATCGATGAGGTATTACATAATGGAACAGAGAGGTGAGGACACAGGAGATGAACGCATCTCTCCTTGCATCTCCTCAGAGCCAGCACACCTGCTGCTGATGCTGCTGACCCACCAAGGTGGCCTGCACCCTTGTAACTCAGCCACCATCACATTTTCAAATGACATTGGCTCTCGTTGTAAGACAACGTGCTGATGAGCCCGCCGGGTCTTTGCCTTGAAGCACAGAGGCAGCAGGTGGGCACTCGTTAAGGTCATGAACTCATAACTTGTTAGTTAGAAAATCTGCTTTTGTAGCCTTGAGCAGGGGACTTAACTTGAAGTGGTCCAATAAAGTATCCAGCTATATTAAAAAAATAATTATCATGTCACTTTTGATAAAAGCGTGAACTAAGTATGATGCAAATGTTGCACAGCCTTACAAAACGGGGGTGTGCAACTTGAAAGCTTGAGCAGACACACAATGTGCTCCTCTCTCTAGCTGTTCAGGTGTAGGGCAGTGCTGGGAGCATCAGTTCACCTGTATTTACCAGAACATTCCCTCCTCAGACAGTCAGTGTCAAAAATCTGTCAACAAATGGTTGAGAATCATGAGTCCGCCAGCATGGTGATTGCATTCCTGCATAAACAAGTCGTGCTGCGTAACGGTTGTCCAATAACGTGCTACTAATGTGTCAGGTGAAGGCTGCTCAGTACTTGTTTGCTAACTTCAGTTTCACCTGCGCATGGGTGGTCGCTCCCACAGAACATGTCAAAAAAAGGATGAAGTGGAAGAGACAAAAGCAATACAGTACCAGCAGCACACGCGAAGAAGATACCCGATAGCACGCTTTAAGAGCAGAAGTATTAGCATTTATGGATGCCTGTAGATTTGTGCGATTGCTTATATTATTGGCAAGTGAAGCGCATCTGCTGTGGTGCGTGTATGAATTTGTGCACTTCCAAGAGAATACATCTGTATGTGTTTGTGTTTTTGTGTGTGTGTGTGCGCGCGCTTATATATTCTTATGTGTGTGGTGGGTGAGACCAGTGCTGTTAGTTTAGATAAAACAGCTAATCCCTGGACCACCGGGACGCAATATCCTGTCTGCCCGTTTCTCATTTCCTGTTTTCAGCTAGAGTGAAGGAGAAGAGAGGGGAGGGGGAGCGTGGGGTGGGAGAGTCCTCGTTGCCCCAGAAACGGAAGATACAGCAAATCTGTTTGAGAATGTCAATGGTGTTCTGTGTTCACCCCCTCCATGTCTCCCGCCTCTTTTTGTTGCTCTTCTTTCATTATTCCAGATTTAATAAAGCCAAGGCAAGCAGCTCGTTCTGCCATGAAACATTTATTAGCTGTCTGTAATGAAATTGTTGTTGAAGAGGGAGGGGTGATGGGGCTCTCGCATATTATGCAAAACAGCAGCAATAATACGAGAGGGGTGACCCCCCCCCCCTCACCTGCACATCCTCTTTCATTTCTTCTTCCATTTTTCTCCTCTTTCTTACTTTCCTTCATCCTCTCAGCAGTCTCTCTCCTCCACTTGTCTCTGTCCTCTTCCTCCTCTCCTTCCCTTCTGAACCCTTTCTGATATTTAATGTTTTTGGCCCACTGCGTTCTCCCTGTCTCTCTATTCTAATTGCAGTAGCAGTGCATGAGGCTGATCAGCAAGTGTAGGCTTGGCCCTCATGCTCCAGGGATTTGGCCCCTCTCCTATCCGGAGACAGGAGACAGTCTCCAACCCATTCATTCTCCAGGTTTCCGAGCCAGTAATCATGAGTTGTGATTCACTGACTTAGTGGTCAGTATTTTATCTGGTCCCTCTTCTCAATGTTCAGGGCATCAGGGCTGAGTTTAATTCAGAAGCTCCTGAGAGGCATGTAATGACATAGAAATTGTCTTTCAATCATGCATACTATTGCTTAAGCAGGGAGACAATCTCCTGTTGTCTGAGTGGATGTCGCGGCTCTAATAACTGAACTTTCTCTGCAATGAGCCGGAATGTTCCATCACTCTGCAGCTAATTAGATGATCATTTCCCAGGTGACTTGCCACTTGTACACCTCAAACATTGTGTGACCCACCTCCACAGATGGGTCACTGAGAATACAGGTACTTACTTCACTCCTTTTAATAGTTTCATTAAAAGATGTGCCTTCAACTTCAAGTTATTATGTGAGCAGTATCTGGTCAGATATTTAGTCATTAGTATGTGTGTATGTTCACAATTTTATACAATACATACATTACATTTGGTTATGTGTGTGTGTGTGTGTGTGTGTGTGTGTGTGTGCGTGTGTGCATTTGGTGATGGGTCACTATAACATCACTGAGGTCTGAGACCCAGGTTGCCAGTGCAATGTTCCTCTTCTGACAGACAGGAGGCAATTAGCACCCCTCCCAGCATCGCCCCCAGCAGAGAAATCGGTGATGATTAAGAGAAAACAAAAGACAAGCCAGAGAGATAAACTGATTGGTGTCATTGCAACTATAAATCTTAAGAAGAGTGGAAAATGAGGCTTACATCAGAGAAATATGATTAGAAACTAGACAGTGATGAACGAGGCCAGAGGAAGAAGGTGAAGTGAAATATCAGAGATACAGAGAGAGACAGAAAGGAGATCACAAAGCGAGAGGGAGAGAGAGACAGGGAGAGGAGATCACGAAGAGAGGGGGAGAGAGAGACAGGGAGAGGAGATCACGAAGAGGGGGGAAAAGAGACAGAGAGAAGATCACGAAGAGAAACAGAGACAAGATCACAAAGAGAAGGAGGAATGACAGAGAGGAGATCACGAAGTAAGAAACTGAGCTGGAATGTAGTTTGTGGAAGTAACTGAAAACATTTTCATTAAACTGGGAACAAATGGCACAAGGAGAGAAACTCAAGCCGTTATGTTAAGGATTGATACACAGTAAACATACTGTATTCTGCGTTACATGACTAATGATCTGTGTGTTTGAGGCATGGTGCTTTTATCTAAAAATGTAATACAGCAAAACTTCCTCAAGATCATAAAAAATAATAAAATAACTGTGCTGTTACAGTTTCACATAGTGACAGTTGTATGTATAATTTCTCACTCCACACACCCAGTTATATCTATACGCTGAGCATCCTGACAAATTCAAAGAGACATTAACTGTAATTTCTGACTCTCAAAACTGCAACATAAATTGCCATGCAAATTTGTCAGAGTGCATGAGCTTATCTTTGCTGGGTCATGGTTTAGCCTCATAGCACTGTATGTGTTCCTCCACAGCCTCCCCCCAGAAATCAATGTTGGTCTGATCCACTATCATTGCTTGTGCCCCCGCAGAGTGAATCATTAAACCCCATGTATTCCAATATCTAGCTGCTCCCTTCTCTTGATGCTCATAGTGCAAGGAATGTGGGGGTTCTGGATGCAGAGGGGGCCGATAGGCCCTGCAGCCTCAGACTAGAGTAATTTTCTGCCTGTGTCCCAGGCTCCATGCCCTGGGGCCTGTCTGCTTTATTGGTGTGGGACATGCCCCTGCTGGGAGACTGATGCGTTGCTTGTTGTTTGCATCTACCCTTTAAGTGGGTTTACGAAAGAGCTAGTGTGTGTGTTTGTGTGTTCACGTGCATACACACGTCAAACAAAAGGAAAGACCACTGATGTTATATATCATGAAGAAACTGTGAATGCTTGCATAAATTTGATTTTCTGCGGTGATGGTACATTTTTGTGAGAATCTGTGAAAGTGTGCATTGACTGCGAATGAAACAAAACGAACATCAATAAACATAGAAGAAAAATGAAAACATGTGAACAAAAGGCAAGATAGCAACAGACGAAAAGGGAAGAGAGGGAGGAAAAAAGGAGGATGTAAGACTGGCTGGGAGGAGAACACTGACATGAAGGAGGAGATAGGGAATATTTTGACAACACGAAAGATCAAACGACACAGGACTGAAAATGTTCAGGATTAAAATGGGCAAAAAACCTTGAGAAGGACAAAATTTGAAAATATTACAAAAAAAAAAACAGAAACATTACAGAGCTGACCTTTTAAAATATACTGTAGTATTGCGTCAATCAGTCCTCATCTTTATATCATTTATATTCATTCAGACTGTTTATGTTGCCATAATCTGTTTAAGGGAAACATCACTTATAGTGAAAGGGTATATAATTACAGTTAAACAGGTTATGTTGACAAACAGCATTTTTATAGGCATATTTCATCTTACAGTAGTCTGTCTACCAGTCTCTGCATACAGAGTATTCCCCAAGAGGTTCGCGAAGGTGGCCAGGTTGATGATATAAAATTTTTCAGTAATTCCATCACATTATTTTAGACACAGTTGTTAAGGAGACCACAATGACCACTGTGGCTGAGCTGGGCAATTGCTATTTAGCCCATTGCCTGGGTATAAGCAGCGGTAAGACACAATTTGGCAGAGGCAGTTAGCCGCTCCACCATTTACAGTAGTTAGTGGTTAGAATTTGGTTAGGCAGCTGAAGCTCAGACGTTTCTGGATGCAGGCAGTGAGACCATCAGCAAGAGCAACGCAGAACCAGCAGTGCAGAACAGAACCACGCTTCAGCTCTCAGAAGAGAAAATATCACTGTGCAAAAGTAAGCAAGTTTTTTTCTAGGTTTTCCGCTTCCAGTTTCGTCAGTTATTATGTAACCGCCAAACACACAATTATTTCTTCGTGCACTGCTCTACTGGTCATCCGACTGTTTTATTCGTTGGTCTTGCTGTTAATTTTCTGTCTTTGGTTTTACAGATGTCTGATAGGACCTACTGAACATTTATCTATTGTCTTCTCTTCTCATTTCACTTAGAAGTTTGCTATTAAAAAGTTTTTGCCTAAAAAATACAAAAATTAAAAATCTGGATGGAAAAATGTACATGGGAGAGGATAACATTTAGAGGTGAAAGTATTTAGCCTCCCACTCTTCAAAATACTCACACACCTGCATAGAAAAGGCTGGGGGGTGGGGGTGACTGGGTGTTGATGGACAGACTACAGGGAACACTAGGTTATATTGTTACTTTTCTCTTCAAGGTCAGCAGTGTTAGAGCGTGCCAGATCCCACAGGGAGAGACTTAACAACAGACTCTTAAGACCTGGTAGAGGGACCTCAGACACACACACACACACACACACACACACTCACTCACACATACACACGCGTGCACAAACGCATGCACAAGCGCACTCATGAGCATGTTCGTGCACTTCACCTTGACAGACTATATGTGCAGTGCTTTGAACGGTAACACAAGGAGACACACAGACACATATATCAGGTCTTTTCTGTGTGTAGCATGCGTCTGTGTGTCTGTGCATGTTTCCACAATGCTTTGGCTATCTATCTATGATTGTAAGAAGATAAAGTGACCCAGACTTTTTAAGAAGTGCAGCCTATGCCACATGTTCTATGTGCAAACAGCCTGCTCTTGTATCTTCCTTTTATCCACATCTCGAACCTTGTCCTCCCTGTTACTCCTGTCCTGTCAGTGTGGGAGGCTATGTGGATGCTGTTTGGTGCATTTGCGGCCGTTCTGCCAAACGCATTACCATCCTTCAGCTTCTTGCACCAGACTGATGGTGAACTGGTGTACCAAACCCAAACAGATGCCTTACATCTAAGACATAGCAGATATGATGGAATTACATACCAGCGGCCTACTCGACTGATGCAGGAGCTGACACACTGACCAGAACCCTGACTGTCTGGAAAATTAACACAGTGAATGCCTGACTAACTAATGCCCTAACTCACGCATGACTGACACGCTGATTCACAGACGTCAGTGAGTGTAATGGACTGGTGGATGACTGACAGACAGGTGTTGCTGGACACACTGTTTCGCTGTCTGACAGGCTGACTCTCTGGCTAATGTGTATATCAACTGAGGAAGACTGGAGCGAGCTGCTAAAAAAACAGAGGGAGGACTGAGGCAGTTTCTGAGGCATTATTGAGGCAATGGCGATGAACTCTGAGAGCCTTACTTCTCATAGTCGTGCTTGCAGTACAGCAGGCGGTCGCGACAGTAGCACGTCCCACTGAGTGTGCTCAGACATACGGCGCACTTCACGCAGGTCTCATGCCAAGACCTCTCGTTGACACGCAGTAGGAAGCGGTCGGCGATGGGCGACTCGCAGCCCGCGCAAACCTCACCTGCTGTCCTGTGTTCGGAACCTGCATAGACAAAGGGCAAGGTGACAGGTGTTAGTGGAGGTGAGGTTGGATAACCACAAAACAGGTAATATAGTCAGACTCAATAATGCAGAAGCTTACATATATCATATGCAGTGGTTTTCGACATTTTTTAAAATTAAAGAATATAATTCAACATAGAATCTATGCCTTCATTAAAAAGTAAATATGTCACAAAAATGTTCTATATAAACTCTGCGTAAACAAAAAAATAGCCTCTTGTCCATATACAGTATCATGTTTGCATTGTAAGAAAGGATGACCTGCTGTTCATATCTGATGTGATTTATCAGGTATATTTTGTATGTTGTTATTATCATTATTTATTACAAAAAGTGTCTTAAATATGAATTTAAATAAATCTAATTTTTTTGGCATGGCATAAACTAATCAAGACATTCCAAGCTGGAAAACTGTGGCAGTAATATTAACAGATTAGAATTTCTATTTATAAAACGTCTGGCCTGCATTGCCTCACTGTGTTGGTCAGCCTCACCGAAGGGCGTGGTGGAGGGGGCCTGCTGAAGGCAAGACTGTGCTTCTTCAGTTTTCATCACGCTCCTCACCTCCTTCCACCTCAGCTGTGACTGAGAGAGAATGAACGTCAATACGTTTAATAATGTAGGAAATGGCATACATACATACATAAAGTTTACATTTGTTGTTCAGCAGTGTTAAAGAAGAATCATGAAGTATAACAATTAAGGGTTAGGTGAGAAATCTCAGGAGTTATCGCAAAAAGTAGACACTAAGTAAGAACGTGATACCTAATGTGGCAGCCGTAAGGCTGGCGCTAGCAGCCTATTATCGTACCTTTCCATTATTTGTTTATTTTCTCTAAAACCGCCTGCTCCAGATGCTAAAATGGAATCGAAGAAATCCCGTAATCTACGACAGTAACTGGCATGATTGAATTAAACCCTTGACCTCTTGTCATAATAGTCTATAACCCGCAAAACCCGCACCTCTGGCCGTCCAAGGACGATATTCATAAACCGTCGTATGAATAAACTGTGACAAGTCGTTTTATTTTGTTTCTGACGCCCTAATAATAATAATAATAATAATAATAATAATAATAATAACTTACAAAAATACGTTGGAATTGCTTGAATAAATGTTTTAAACTTTCAGTGCATCATATTTTTTAAATAAACAACAGATACATAAACAATTTAAGCGGAGAACGGTGAAACTGATATAATGTATGGGGCATACTCATGAGGTCGTAACATCTCGACTCGAAAACTTAATTTTGTCATTATTTATATTAATGTGTTTTAACTGTAACATTGATTGTCTTGGGTTTCTTCTTAAAATATAAATGTAAAATCTGATAAACTGAAAGTCAATAGTCCACTTCAAACAAGTAAAGATTTCACTGTTATTGCGGTTTTCAAGTTCCAGGTTTTATTTTGCTCCCGTCCATAATGATGGAATAAAAATTTATCTGGTGTTGCTATGGCGTGGCAACAATACACTGGATCCCACCTTTAAATATGTTCATTTTACTTCAGCGAGTATATCACGTTTAGTTTAATTCGTATATCTCCCCCGAAGGTAATAAACGTTTTGACAAAGGCAATTAAACCGTTTTAAAGCATTTATAAATTATAATTTTACATATTACATTTATTAATAAATTTGATGAGTATTGTTCTTTAAAAATATTTGGTGACAGAAATATATAATGAAACATGTCTTAAACATCCCGATGACGCTTCGAATGTGTGTATGGTCTAAATTATGTCAGAATTTAGGAATTTGTAGCGATTGCATCTATTAACGAACTATTATAAACATGCTACTTATAAAACACGGAACGGTATACACGCACTCTCTCTCTCTCTCTCACACACACGCACACACAAACACACACACACACACACACACCTGTTCGTGTGTTTGTGTAAGTGTGCGTGTATAGCATCACAGAAGATATATTACAATTTTTGAAGGAAAAAAAAATTGTATTACTTTAATAGCAGCATAATGGCAAAACTTAATTCCACAAAAATTTTTGCTTGTGGTGATTTACGTACAGGAATTGATAAGTTTCGTTTACCGAAACTTAAGTGTGTTGTTGATTTCTCACACATTGAAATTAAAACGTTATTTAAAGGCAAACGTTATGGCATTGACAGGTTTGGTAACAGACGAATATAGCCTACTGTTCATTTTGAAGTGACGAGATAAAAACTCGAACACGGTTACATTGCACAAGAGGCTATCGAAGGTGTGTCCCCATCGGTTTGACAACAGTCCAACTTTTCTAATACTTCGCAGTTAATTTGATCCAATTAACAAAAGCAGACGTAGAATGTCCTTCACATTGCGAACTTGTAACCACAAGCGGTATAGTTAAAACCATGCGAATTATTAATGTGGTTTATAACTAACTATATTAAACTATATTATATTTCAAAAATGTATTAACTGCAAAACATCAGATTTGTGAGGTATAGTTACAAAATATACATTCATGCATTGCATAAAATTTGATTAAAAAATTGAAGCATCATATTTTTTACGCAGAGTAAAAGCTTAAATTAAGCTAGTAGCTACATACTAATACCTTGCTTGGTTTAATGGACAAATACACGTTTTTTTTTCGATCAAACAAAGATAAAGAAATAAACCTGTCCGTTGAGAATTGTTTGAACATGAAATAACGGGAGCGCCCATTCGGATTTTGACATGCAGATTCGTTTTAATTAGGACACAGAATGTAAAAGCACAGTTTAAGATGGCAAACTCGAAGAACAACCGTCTCCCTGCTCCGTTAATGCGGTTTTAAACTTTTCTGGATTGTTTAATAAAATATTTTAAACTAATCAAACACTGGCTTTACATACCTGTCTTTAAGATGTGTAAGTAATTTTAATGAAGTTTGGATATTTCCATTAAAAGGTGTTCGTATGATATACCCTTTTTATTTACACTGGTTTATAAACGACTCGTTAAAAAAACGTATTTGTAAAAATGGAATGTAATTCTGAGCAAATCAATTGTAATATTCATGAGAATACATTATAATATCATAATAGTCTCTATACTCAAAGTAATACTGTAAATTGATATATAATATATTTGGAAAACACATGAGAAGGTCCTGAAGTGAAGAGGAAGACGGCCTGACAAAATGCCCCTCGTGTATACAGTACAAGCCAATTAACCAGACTTGTCGCTCTGAACCTGAAAGCCATAAGAAGAAAAATTCCGTTAGTCAAGTAGTCATTACATTCATATAGCGCTGAAGTACGTCACGTTTTCGGTGAAGAATATGAACAAGTTCCGTGTCTCTTTATTTATTTAAAACTGTATAACAGTAAAACGATACAATTAATAAACACAATTGTGTTAAATGGTTGCATTAGACTACAAGTCATTGACAATGTTTTGTCCTTTGAAACTATATGAATAATTTTCCTAGTTCAAATAAATACGATTTAATTAAGCTGTAAATGTCTTTATGGTTATTTTATTAAGTTTGAATCCTGATTTGCGGAGCAAATTATGTAATTTAGCAATCAATTCATGTAAAACATTGTTGATAATATTTTATATATTCTTGTATAGATATTTAAATACCCATTAAATTAAGTGGTTAGCATACAGTTACAGAAAACATGCCCATCTTAACTTCAAAATGAAATGGTTAATCGATATATTTTGGAAATCATACCCACAAATTTGGGTATATTTATGCCAACAGTTCAAAGGCCAAATCCACTAGAATTGTGCTATAAATATCGGAACAAGTGTTTAGTGTCGAAAACCAGCCTGTTTTGTCAATACCAGTGGAGAATATTTTGTGCGTGGCATAATTTTGTAATAAACCTTAAGAAGGAAACAACGCAACAGTTAACAGTCAACGACAGTCTACAAAGTCTATAGAAACAAAGCTTTATTTCTTGATTGTTTTTGCTTTAAATGTTCTAATTTATGAGATTTATGAATGAAAAAAAATTCCCCGTTGTTTGTGAATATAAACGTGAATATTAACTTAAAATCCTCGTATTTTTAAATTAACATAGTTTATGTTTGCCTTTAAAAATGAAGCTTCTTGTTACAATAAGCGTGCACATTCCTTTAAAGTGTAAAAACAAGATGTAAAATGAACTATCATATTCGCGTAACACCGATTATTGCTAAATTGGTGCTGTAAATTGGAAAATAGACGCTTCATTTACACTTTTAACTGATGTTGTCTGATTTAAAACATCTCGTAAAAATATATGTTTACAGGCATAACTGTAACAGTATCGGTCATCCGTCGCAAATCACTATCGTATGAGAGAGTCGCACATCAGAGTATGATGAGAGAATATTGCAGACTCCCTAAGAGCATAAATTGAGTCGTAAATCGCCCGATATTTCAGCGTTGTACAGAACCCGTATGGCTTCCGATCTCTGTTAACATGAAAAAAGATGGCAACATAAAACTACCCTGTTAATGCAGTCATTAAATCTCAACTGTGCCAGCTGTAACACTGGTATAAGGGATTCGACTACGCACGCTACCTGGCGACGTGCCTTGGATACCGACATACATACCTTGTACAAGGCACCTCTTCTGTGGTTTCTGGTGAAAGTACCAAATTATAGGAAAATATTACAATATGCACCGACACAGCAAGAACAACACAGTGGTGTTATACTCCTCAGAATGTTCCACGGAATACTTATTGTCCAGTACTCCTCTGCTGTCTTTTCTTGCAGTTATAGACTCAGCGCGCGCGCAGTTGAGGGGAGACAAAGCGAGAGGAGGGAGGACTGAAAGGAGGGAGGGGTGACTGTGGGAGTGACATGAAGAATTCAAGATATGAAAACAATCAGTGTGTATATATTAAAGAATTAAAGTGGAAAAGAAACACGATTGTTCTAATTACTGGAAAGATTTAAGTGTTGTTTATAAGAAAATGTAAAATGCGTAACCAACAATGAAAACTCAGTTTGACACTTACTTCGTTTTTCAGTAAGCAACGTTTGCACAACTGCCAGTATATTTAAATAAAGTGGATACATTTTACGAAATAAAGTAGTTATAAAAATTAGGACCCCGTATACCCATAAGACGAAGTGAAATTTTGATTTTTGCTGGTTAAATATTCAGATTGTAAACACGTTTATATTTACACAACATCCATGATTAAAAATAAATCCAAAAATCAAAAGTAAATCATAAAAATACAATGCTATGAATTAAATAGTTGTCAACGAGTAGCATTTAGCTGTGGAGATCATAATAGAAAGGCCAACAGGTGAATTAGTTTACAAGATAAAACCAAGCACACAGCAGCGGATATCGAATTCAACATGGAATCGTTTCAATTATTATGAATTTGAAAACCAATAAAACACAAAAAAGTTCACGCGAACCAATCTAAGATATCGCATTATAGTTAAATGTTTAACTGAGTATTTACTGTATACCCGTGTTTCAACAACTCTGCTACTGCTTATTTCAAATACAAATGTTTGTCTCATGTTTTAACAAAGTACAGAGCATTTAACAGGCACTTTACTGAACATTTCGTGCATCTTATATTACATGGTACATTAGTGTCAACTTAAATTGAAGTAATTAATTGTTTGGTTGAGCATTTTAAACTACTGAAATCCCCAGGGGCATAAACAAGATAAACCTAGCAATCAAATGATTAGATACATTATCACAATTATAACTGTATGGTATAAATATTTTTTGCTTTCTCAGCTTTTCTTTAAAAACAACAGTTTCATTAGAAAAGAATCAAAATATTTCATTACAAGAAGCATTGTGAAGTTGGCTCAAAATATGAAATAAAATTAAACATAATAAATTAAGCATTTCTTCCAAAAAATATCATCACCACCACCACCACCAACAATGACCTCAATGCCCATAGGTATGTGATGCCTAACATGGGATTTCATTTGTGTTCCATCCAACAGACCTTCAGAGAAATGCTCACACGCACAGCCAGAAAATCACTCGCTCGCGCGCACACACGCGCGCGCACACGCGCACACACACACACACACACACACACACGAAATATAAAATAGACAATTTACACGAGACGTCTTCTGACTCGTTCTCTGTAGGAACATTTTAAAATAGGTTCTTGTAATTTCTCGGTGTTTCGGAGAATGTCACAGAGTTGTGCAGTGGTATGTTGTTCTTGTATTTAAAAATGTCATATGTATACAGAACACATTTTGTGATAAAGACAAAATACAATCTTATTTTTTTGGCCCAAACTCGTTTTGAGTACTACAAGATATATTTTATGTAAACTAGCATTGGAAGAACTGCATACGTAACATTAAATATATCCCCGTGCTACAGATTAATCCCAAAGAAATTAGGAGAAATAATATCTACCACCGTATCCATACGTAAACTGTATAATTAATCCATTGGAAAAACAGGATGTATGGATAATTTTTATAAAATAAAACAGATCACTACTAAATCACTACTAAATTTCCGTTAGGATTTAAATAACGATTTCAATATGGACCTATAACACAAACAGATCTACACACACGAGTAACATTGAAAATGTACAGGAAATAGGTAAAGTTAAAAATAATTTGATTTAAATCATGCTATTTACATATGCACTGATTTGGGCTAATCATGTCACTCGTTTTATTTTGGAATGAACATTTATGCTACACGGTGTAACATTGTTATTTTGCAAAGTTTGGCCTATGAAACATAACGAAAGCAATCAAACATCCAAGCACAACATGCGATCACAATAAAATTAACATTTGTACATTTTTTAAAATATATATGCTTCACATTAAAAATACACTTCATTATACGTTTTTGTTTTGTTTGAATTAAAAAAAAAATGGTCCCAGACAGGAAGAATCTATACTAATGCACCGGCCCTGTGTTTTCAAATTAAATTTTCTTAGATATCTCTGAAAACGGGACTGTCCTAAATTCGGTAGAGTCTGATCTTTGTAGTCCCTTTGAGGATGTTCTATGCCTGAACATATACAATCACGGAGACTACAGTAATTAGACTCCATATTTAATCTGGATCGAAACAAATCTCACATTATACGGGCCTTTGCGTCTTGTGAATGCTGCGTACTGAGTAAACAAATGTGCAGATCTTACCGAATATATAAATTATATATATAAATATATATTGAAAAATATGAGCATTGCATTAACTTCTCTTTGTCCCATTCTCCTTGCGTTTCCGGTATGTACAATATCTACGTATGTTAAATATACTATTATTCAAAATGATAGACACCGATGTGATGTATTTATAATGTAACATTATAGCAATTTTGCGCCATCTACTGGAAGGTCTTGCAGGCTACATTTAACGACAAAGTGCTTTCTTTATTTTTGTTTAATTTCATTTGAAATCACACCATTGTGCCACATGTGTTGTGAAAAACCACAAATCCTGCATACTGGAGCATAGACAATGATTAGAAACTGACAATTTTATGTTGGAATTAGGACTATTGTATATATATTTTTGTTTCAATGAATGAAAAAACAAAAACAAAACAAAATATAAATATATATTGAAGTAATATCTAAAGAGAATTTTAACTCGTTCTGCTCAAAACGACATAGCATCACGAGTCAATGGAAAAACAAACTGTCAACGCAGACAAGCTTTTTGTTGTAGTAGGTAATTTCTGGTTTGTGGCTTTCAGCTATATAATATACACGTTGTGTGTATTTTCTTTGTTTTACCTCCGACAGGTTTTAAATAGTATACAAGCGAGTTAGTGACTGAATGTTTCAGATACGAACTCGATGTACCAAGTTTAAAGTTTTTGCCGCGTCTTTAACAACGCGAGATGGCAGCATTGTTGCATACTATATTTTATCATCCAAAAGATAACTTTTTATGTCTGCCACAGAAAAGTTGGCAAATTTGGTTGTGCGTTTGATTTCGCGTACATTTACATTACTCTTAATTGGTTTGCGTTGCATCCGAATTTTTCATATGGAAGCTACATTATAAATTTTGACAACAGCGTGCCATTAGTACTGAAAAAATGAAACGGGGATTAATTGATGCACATGTATCTGTTTTGTTTAACAGGTCATAAAGGCATTTTTGCAGTTGTAACTTACTACACGTGTATGTTACGTAGTTGGTTTCCTGTTCTTTCTGTTCCTCTCATAAGCATGTCCAAACCAATAATTTAGATTGTTTCAATTTGATCCTACCAAAATTGATCCTAATTTATATTGTGGTAATTTATCGCATTTTTCATGTCTTACATCATCTCATTCTGCTCTTAACTACCGGTGTAAAATAATCCTGTTTACGTATATTAATATTGCACTATTAAGTGTTTTATCTTAGGTTTTCTGTTTTTTTAACTGATGTAACCGAGAAATATTATGGCTTTGTCAGAAAGCAGTTTCATTCAGGTATAATAAGCATATGCATCTAGTTTCGAAAACTAAAGTCCTATATTTGGTCACGATACTAATCATTTTATAATTTACTTTTTGGCTAAACCTACTAATTTTTGATCAATAATAGCGCAATTGCAATACTTCTAGCTAAGAATAGATTAAATTCACCAGGCAAAACCCATCAGTTGCTTAAAACGAATGGATTTAAGGATTGTATTTCGTACTTCATTTCATAAAAGTAAATCAACTGCACATAACATCAAACTGCACTTATCACCGGAAAATGTCACTTGCCGAGTCATGTAATGTTTCTAGCCTGTACAGGTAAACTTTGAAATGACTCCATCTTGATGCTGCATTAATCCACGCATACCGACGTTTTATTTAAACGACATAGAGTTGGTATTTCTGTTTTTTCTCGGGAAGACGGAGTGAAACTCTTTAGCTACCTGGACCGTTCCCACAACTGAAGTAATCTACTCCATATTATCTGATTAGGCTCGTTAAAAAATGATAACAGGACTCTGGTAAACACAAGTGCTTTATATCACTATAACACAATATGTAATTTGAAAAGCACATCCATAAACTAGTATTTGTAATTACTGGATTTACATCTTTTTGACAAACGACAACATGACATCTATATAATTAAAATACAAAAGACAGAACTTAAGTTTTGTGATGCTGTCATAGCAACATTGGTGGAACACCACCAAACAGGCCTTTGGCTTCAGTCTTACAGCAATCTCAGGGTGATGACTGTACACAATATTTTTGCATTTTAGCTGCCTGTCCACATACTTGCTCACTGGTATATCATCCTGAACTTAACCAGGTTGTCCATAAATAAGCATTCATATTTGTGCATTTGCTAAATAATAATGTTCATAATGTATATCTATTTGAGTGCACAATAATGGGTATAAATGACCATTTAGCTTTCCAGTGTTTCATGACTCAGAGAAGGATGTGCCTTACCTGGAACCTTTAGGTTATTGCAGTATGTATTTGTGTACACACATACAATACCCATGTCTACCTGAACAGGTTTGTTGTCTGTGTGTGTACATTGTGAAAAGGATGGAACAGATATCCTCTAATTTAAGTATTGTCCCCTCTGATGTGCAGATGCATTTTCATTTACACAAAATGAATCTGTTCCCCTGAACCTGAGTCACATCGTTTCAGATTTAGTCCCAAAAGAATCTTCTGTGCAGTCCTGTCATGTCCCAGGTGCCTCTTGTACTGCCTACTTAAGCCCTCTACCCTGTCTACTCTCCTATTATTGGACTGATTTCTGTTCATTTTAGCCAGACAATTGCCTTTTTCCTTTGTCTCCACCTCCTCAGACAGATCAAGTGCATCATTGGATGTGTCCTGCCCCGCTTCCTGTTTAGTTGGCAGTGGATGTGTCTGACTAGAAGTCTGGAAGCTGAGGGTGCATCTGGCCTTGCTGAGCAGCCGCGCGGTTTCCGGGGTAATCTCGAACCTCCGGCGGGAATGTCTTAGGATGCCAGGCTCTGGGGATGAGCTGCGGCTGCTGTCGGCACTCCCGGGCTGGCCACATTCCCACCTGTCTCTGCTCCCACTCCTCTCCTCCCTGTCCCCCTGAGCCATGCGCAGAGCAGATGTTTGCAGGTGGAATGCTGTGGTGGACTGTCGCGGGTGCTTGACTGGCTGCCTGCTGAAGTGGCCTCTTGGTTGGTTCATCAGGGTCATCTCCACGTCCTCTGTCTGATTCACTGGGGAAGGGGATGCTGCCCCACTCACAGCCAAGACTGGAAATGGAGGAAAGGTAAAAGTAAGAATCATAGTGTTGGGCAGCCCAGAGCCGGCCCTTGGCATAGCCTGTATAGGCAAACGCTAGGGGTGCCGTCCATCCATAGTGGAGCACCTGGCTGACGAGCACACAAACATGTGGGGTGGGTATATATAATCCTGCCTAGGGCACCAAATGACCCAGAAGCGTTACTGGGGCAGCCACAGGTGTTGACTGAAGAAAGTTCTGTTTTACTGAGATACTAAGGATGGCAAGACTAAGAAAGGGACCAACTTCAAAGCACTGGCTCCCCATTGAGTGCTGAATGACAAAGGAAACAAAAGAGCAAAGATTTGAACAGCAAGCAGGCCTCTCCAGCACCTTCTCCTCTTCCTCTCTTCTAGTCTACACCCGCCTACCTGCTCTCTCATTGGTCTCAGGGCTGAGCTGGTCCACTGCCTCATTGGACGAAGACTTGTCCGAAATATAGCCCTCACTCGAGTCTCTCTTGATGGTATGACTCTGTCAAAGACACACACCCTGGATCACCTTGGGAAGTACCACAAGGATGACTGGGTTATAGGAATGTTATGGTAGGCTTTAGGAAACTGAAGGGATTCAGGAACTCCATGGCGGCTTTTAAGAATGGAACAGCCCTTAGTTTAAACTATGCTGTGTTACAGTAAATACTTTATGGATGATAAAAACAAATGTTAGTGGGGAAAAACCATATACATCATATTAAATGCAAGTTATTATGGATGATGTTGGATGTACAGACTGCAGACGAAGTCTGAGAGTGAGGCTCTATTTACAGATTGAGAGAATGGGGACTGTTTGGATGTAGAGATTGGTGGGCTTCCTGGAGACGACATACTATAATTGGGTGACAAATGGATTGTGGACATTGCATTATAATTACATCTATGTCCTAATCCTGGATGCCAAACTGAGTAAATGTAAATGTTTGTGAGAGAACAGAGACCAGAGGATCCATTCAGTATATTCTACACCCAGGCCTAGAAGCTGGGTGCCTGGGCTGACCCTGTCTACTACCTGCCTGTCCAAAGCCAGAGTGAGAGAGGGCTGAGGGGCCTGCAGATTTTGTGGAAAGCAGTGGAAAAGACAGGAAGGAAGAAGGAGTGATACTTTTAGGTATGGATTCAGTGTGATAAAGGTGACAGTAGACTTGCAGGAAGGCTGGTGTTCAAAGAAGTGGCACACAGCAGGTGCCAGGAGTCTGTGTAGCAGCAGCACTAATCCTGCCTGCTCATTTGCTCTCCATTGCCTCTCTGGACATGATTAATGCAGGAGAAAAGAGCGGCTTGAGCACATTTCCCTGGAACACTCATCCTGGAATTGGGCAGACCAGCCCGATCTGACTATGGGGTGATCTTCAAGCTCAACTTGCTTTCTACTATGCCATTAGGCAGCTGTCAACCAAGAAATCAGACTCTCAGAAGCTTGACTGGGTGGTTCTCATGCACTTACCTTAACATAGAGGATATTCATAAATATAAATGCAAATCTTTATAGAGTAATAACTAAAATAAGCGTCCCTGCAAAATTATCTAAATGTGTGGATTTGTACCCATGTGGTCAATATGAAGTGCTCAACACGTATGTAATAGAGCTGTGGTACTTTGGCTAAATGCAGAAGCAGAAAGTGACTCTTGCAGTCCCTTAAGGGGTCTATTGGACTTTTGAATAATGTAGTTCAAGAGTTAGATATCCACTTGACAAACTTGTTAAAAATAGTACTAAATAGAACTAAAGAATAACAAACAAATGTTTCCAAACAAGTATTAGAATGTCTTAAAAATTCTACAAATTCTACAACTACAGTGAAAACTAGATCATTGCTGGTTTGTTGTTATTGTGCAACACTATGACAACGTCTCACCTCTAAGGACCGTGGGCGTTCCTGGGATAAGGCCTTTGTGTCCTGGTGGGCACTGTTCTCCTGAATTGGAGAGGAGGCCGCTCTGGTGTGGGTTTTGGAGAGAGCTGCACTGTTAAGAGGAGGAGAAGAGCAGGCCCTCTGCTCTGAGCTGAAGATCTGATCACAGTGTGTGATGAGGAACTCGACCAAGAGGGCCTGATAACTCGTCTCCAGCAACGTGATCATGGACATGTCAGAAGACACTAGAGGGCGCAGCAGAGTGGGTCCAAACACAATGCCCAGATTGGCAGGAGACATTTTGTTTTCTTCTTCCTGTTCAGATATCCTGCAAATGGAGAAACATACAGATGAAAAGATGATCAAACCAACTGCAGGAAGAGGTATGGGTGGATGAGCTTTTTGTGTCTGTTAAACAACATATAGACTTTGTTACATCTTGTACATCTGCCAGAAACAGTTTTACAAAACTTCTAGGTTCTACCTTTTTAAAGTTTATAATTTAGGGTAGTCGTTCCCCTTTTAAGACTTTATCTAACACCCAAGACATGATCATACTAATGGTATTGCTAACTTACTTTCCACATAAAGAATTAATCATTATTTTACAATGTCACCCATTCATACAGGCGGATTTGCTCTAAGGTACAATACTATGGACTCTCTTGACTCTTAAAGGGGAATTTTCTGCATTTCACAAGATTTAAAATGAAATTGCAGTGAAATTGTCAAGGACTATCACGTACATCACTACTGAAAAACTGTGATGTTAACAGTTGTTGTCCATCCATGTGACCAGTTGCTATGTGTACGTGAACCACTTTTACAAATGTAGACCTATGGTCAGGTACAATACCTGTACAAATGTGTGATCATGTGATGCAATGTGCTGTAATTGTATCGTGGCAGTTTTCCAAGAAGCTCTCGCAGACTGTGAACAATATTTTCCACTGTCCCAGGAGATTCTGCTGTTGTGTCCTTCTCAATCAATCGGTTTATGTCCTTGCCCACCACAATGAAGTCATTGTATAGGTCAAAAGTCAACAATGGCTCTGGAAGCTTGGATACAAGGAAATTGAACATTGTCAAAACAAATACGGATGTTCAATCATTTGAACATTGTATCATCACTTGATCTCATACCTCCTTGAAGAAATGCTTGAGAACTGATGTAATGTCATGGGGTGAAAGATCAGAGAGGTCAATCTGGTCCTTCTGGGTCTCAAAAGCCTGACAGAGCTTCTGAATGCGAGGTTTCGATCCACTGACACGATACACACCCTGAAACACCAACAAAACTTGTAATTACCTTATGTGCTCTTCAATTAGATACACTGGATACACCAATCAGCTAAAACTTTATGACCACCTGCCTAATATTGATTAGGTCACCCTTTTGCTGCCAAAACAGCCCTGACCCTTTTTAAACAAGGACTCCACTAGACCCCTGAAGGTATGCTGTGGTATCTGGTACCAAGCTGTCAGTAGCAGATCCTTTAAATCCTGTAAATTGCAAGGTGGGTCCTTCTTGAATCAGACTTGTTTTTCCAGCACATCCCACAGATGCTCAATTGGATTGAGACCTGGAGAATCTGGAGGCCAAGACAACCTTGAATTGGTTGTGTTCCTCGAAACATTCTTGAACCATTTTTACAGTGTGGTAGGACACATTATCCTACTGAAACAGGCTGCTGTCTTCAGGGTATAGCGTTTTCATAAAGGGTGGTAGGTGGTACATGTCAAAGTAACATCCACACGAATGGTAGGACGCAAGGTTTCTCAGCAGAACATTGCCCAATGCATTACACTGCATCCACCGGCTTGCCTTCTTTCCATAGTGCATCCTGGTGCCATATCTTCCCCAGGTACTTCCCCACGCATCTGGCAATCCACATGATGCAAAAGAAAATGTGATTCATCAGACCAGGCCACCTTCTTCCATTGCTCCACAGTCCAGTTCTGACTTTTATTATTTTAAAATTTTATAGTACTTCAGTAATCCCAGAGGGAAATTACTTCTCTGCATCTAACCCATCCCGAGGGTAGCAGTGGGCAACTAGCCACATGTGGAGCCCAGGGAAACATTTGAGTGTCTTGCTCAGGGACACACCTGGCTGTGTTGGGATTCGAACTGGGAGACTTCTGCATCCTAGCCATATGTTCTACCCATTGAGCCAAACAGCTTTTGGCTGTGGACATGGGTCAACATGGGCTCCCTGACCAGTCTGTCGCTATGCAGCCCCATAAGCAATAAACTGCAATGCACTATGTGTCCTGACACCTCTCTATCGGAACCAGCATTAACCTTTTCAGCAATTTGAGCTATAGTAGCTCTCCTATTGGATTGGACTACATAGGCCAGCCTTCGCTCCCCACATGCATCAATGAGCCTTGGCTACCCATGACCCTGTTTCCAGTTCACTGGTTTTCCTTCCTTGGACCTATTTTTGCAGGTCCTGACCACTGCAGACCGGGAACATCCCACAAGACGTCAAAGTCACTCAAATCTGTAGGCTTGCCCCTTTTTTCTGCTTCCAACACATTAACTTCAGGGACAAAATGTTAACTTGCCCACTTCCAGGTGCCTTTGTAAGGAGATAACCAATGTTGTTCACTTCACTTGTCAGTGGTCATAATGTTATAGCTGATCAGTGTATACGACCAAAACCATTTTCATTGGCAGTTACGGGAACCTATTTACCGAAACACAATGGTATTTTATTCCATTGGGGACCTCAAACTAAAGAAGACAGAGAGCAGTGGGTGGGGCAGCTTCCCAGTTTTGACACGTCTTCTGTGTCTGTGAACTTTTGGGCATTTTATGTTATAGTTCTAGAACTTGCAAGTTCAAGTTACACTTCCAGTGCATCCGCTCACAGAGCAGTAAACACTGTCATAAACAGTATATCTGACCAGATTTTGAAATGACTGTAGTTTTGATATGCAAGTACAACTTTAAACTTGCCCTAATTATGCTGTGTTTGTACTCTTATTAATTATTACAGCCTGTTATCACATTGAAGGAATTGGGACAAAACTGACAGCTGTGGGACAGAGAGGAGACAATTTCTGTGCCTGTGTCAATCTCTATAACATGCCACATTTTCATGCACGCGCCGTCATACATGTTGCTCACCTGCACAGTCAGCGCCCGCGCCTCGATTTCGGCAGTGCAGCGCTGCACCAGGAACGGCACCTCCTCCTCAGGGCTGTCACGCAAGAGTGAGGAGAAGTCCAGGCCAAACAGTGAGCCTTTCCAATGCTCACACTCTACCTGGCACACATCCAGGCACTTCCTGTGCAATGCCAAACCACACTGGGGGTGCGGGCAGAGCGGGTGGTGGGCAGAGAACAGTGATAAGATAGGAGAAGAAAGGACCTCATGCCCTCCACATTCTGTCTCTTTGTGTCAGGTATCCTGTCTCCTTCTCCTTTTGCACTACTACAACTCCCCACCCTCTCTGTTCTGCCCTTTGACCCACCTCCTCTTCCCTCTGCTCCTTCTCCTTCCCTGGCTTCCCTCTTACCTCTTCGCACTCAATGCCGTTCACTAGTATGTAGTTGTCACACTGCTTGCACTTGGACATTTTGCTCTTCATCTTTCTGAGCCTGTGCGTCTGCACTGCCCTCGAAGGTGTGCGTATTTTGCACACGGCCCCTGGCGTCCCATTGCCCTCTTCAGCAGGCTCTGTCAGTGGGAGGCAAGGCGCTCCTTAACATATCTCACAATAAACTGGTGATTACTTGTTGCGAAATACAGTATGACGCATGTTACAATGACACCATGTGAATTTGTGTAAAACGTTCATATGCAGGACTTAAATTGCATGTTATCAGACTATTGTATACATGTTAGGTCAGGTATTTGAGGGAAGTGACCAGGACTGTGTGCAGGTCAGAACTGCTTATTCAATGCATTTCTATACACTTGCCCCTAGCTAACCTGGTGGCAGATATCACAGACACTCACCCCCTTCAACAAGAGTCCCAAAATCCTTCTCGTCTAGGTCATCAGATGACACGGTGCAAGTAGACGTGGCTTTGGGGATCCGTCGGTATCCGTGGGCTGTGCCGTGTCAGAGCAGTTGAACAGAATTGTAAAGGGAGTTAGTTTGTCCCTGTGGCTGAATTCACTCTCAACTTAGCTACACTGCTAATGGCTCTCTGTAGGCTCACTGAAGCTGTCAGATCTTGTCTATATGACCAAAGGAATAAATGAGAATAATGACTCAGTGCAAGGGTGGGTTGACATGTTGCTCGTGGTAAGTATCTCAAACCGAAAGTTTAACAGATCCAAACAATAAATACTGACAGTGGGTTGAAAGGAATAGAAAAGCATGATGATGAATGATTGAATGAATGAATGAAGAATTAAGCAAGCGAGGAATGGAATGAGAGAGAGCAGTCCTCACCTGGGCTGGTCAGAGACTCCTGGCTTCCGCCAATGCTCTCAGAGTCACTGTAGCCTGTCTTCCCTGTGTGACACACCATAGTGAGCTTCATAATCACCTAATACCAGCAGAAATGTTCACACTTTCACTGTTTCCTAAAAGAAATATTTGCAGCTAAACCTAGTATTATAATACAAAACATACAAACAGCAGAGGACTTGGCACTTGACACAATGTGTGTGTTGACTCAATCCTGCATGACGTCCACTCTGACTGACATAAAGAGACCTACGGTTGTCACCTAAATTGCTGGGACGTTTGTCCAGCATCTCATCAGGCAGATGGTAGTAGTCCTGCGTGGTGTTCAGGGGGTTGCTTGTCTTACGATGGCCACTAGGGGGCGATCTGTGGGTACAGCCAGCTACTCAGATTCGTTGCAGAGATTCAGAAATACTCTGAAGAATGTACGTTTGTGTCGAGGATATAGTAGAGGTTAAACTGAAGAGCTGCAAAGAACAGGCCTTTTGTTACAGTATGAGAAATAGTAACTTGTTATACTATGATCATACCTTACAGGCAGAGAAAACTAAAAAACATACTGATAAATAAATAAATAAAAACTTACATGTTCAGATCTTTACCTCAGGCTGCTAGACTCTGACCCACAGTCCCTCCCTACACCAAACCCTTAACACTTATTCCTCAGGCTGCTAAGTAATCTCCTGCCTTCTGTCCCACCTCCATCCTAACTACAGGATCTCCATTAAATCCATCCCACTCTGCCTGCCTGAACCGACAACTCCTCCCTCACCTTTTGTTCTGGGGGACAAATTCCTGGAAGGAGAAGATCTTGCATGGCTGCTGACGGCGGCTGTGGCGTAACTGAACGAAGTGCAGGAAGGGCTCCCCGGGCTCACAGGGTCGACAAGTCTGCTCCAGCTCAAGGTACCCCTTTGGGACATAATCTGTCTGCTGGCGTTGGTAGAAGAACATGTTCACGGTGGCCTGAGGGCAGGGAAGGGAGGAGGGGCAGGAAGGTCAGATGACAACAGGATTGCATATGAGCATTTACCAGACACAAAGCGGAGGAAAATGAAAGTGATCATCGCAAATAATTTCTATCAGATTAAAAAACCAACAACTAAAAATAATAACAATGTATAGTTGTAATCACAATGGAATAATAGTTTTTCATGGCTGTAACTCCCACATTCTTCCACTGTTCACCATCATGCCTAACTTCAGCTTTCAGTTTTTCATGTCTCCAAAACATAAGACACATGCCCACATTTGTAACATCTATGAGCCTGGCCTACCTCCTTTAGGACCGTGTCTCCTTGGAAGATCAGCTTGCGAATGTGGACGATGATCTTCTCTTTCACCTTCTTCAGCTCCTCCTGGTGACAGTTAGCGTCGTCCACACATTGCTTGTAGATCCCCTCGGCCTCTTTCATCTGACGGACACAGAAGCAGTCACAAAACGGAAACCGCATCACCCTGAAAGTATGACCTAGAAATGTATTATGGTCAGATCATAGTACTTTTCCAGTTCTATTTCACAAGTTCTGTTCTTACTTCAGTTTCCTACATACACTCTGCATGTAAAAATCATTTATGACAATGACAGTATGGCTAATGTTGAGCAGGAACGTTTCATTTTATTGTAAAAGCGACTCATGTTAAGTTAAACATAATACTAGTTTATAATTGTCAAAGTATCTCACAGTGACATGACAGACTAGTGTTAGTACTGATACCTCAGTGACCACTGTCATTTATACACACTACCAGTCAACAATGCAATATGTCTGCATTCATTCATTCATTCATTAAACAAACTTGTGAGAATTGTGAGTAGATCACATCTGAATGTAGTGCAGGGAGGATTGTGGGTAGATCACAGTTGAGTGAGGTACAGGGAGAACTGTGAGAAGATCACATCTGAGTGTGGTGCAGCGACGATTATGAGTAGATTACATCTGATAGTGAGATACAGGGAGGATTGTGGGTAGATGACAGTTGAGTGCATGGGTGATTGCAGGTTCGCCCTTGAATGCCACAAAAGTGTTCTATCTATTCAATTCCAAAACTAGTAAAAAGTGAAATTAAGAACAAAGGGATTAACCCAGAATAGCGCATGTAAGGGCAGGGCCTTGCCTTGATCTGTGCCTCATCCCTGGACTTCCTCCTCTTGTCGATGGTCTTGTTGCCGCTTACCTCCTCCTCAGCTTTGGAGCTCATGGCCTTAGCTTTCTCCAGCTCTTCGTAACGCTGTATATACTGCTGTTTGGCCTTTTTCAGGGCTGTCACAGCCTCGTTCTGCCCATTGGGGGGGCACAAGGTACAATGATGGACATGAGGGTACAAGCACATATATGGGGAGGGGGACTGTTGTGGAACCCACACCACATGTGATGCAGGCTGTTACTTGAGAGGGCATTACCATCTTTTTCTGCTCCTTGGCCCACTGATCCTTGAACTCCCGGCGCCATCTGTCTATCTCGTTCTTCTTGGCAACCAGAGCCTACGAAAGAAGTGAATAAGGAGGAAAGGCAGGATAGCAGCTATGAGTCAGCAGGAGGTTCCTGTATAACAATAATAATAATAATAACAACAACAACAACAACAATGATAATAATAATGCATCCACATGGATGATGCCACGGCAGCCATAGACGGCTCCAGAAAGCTTGCACACAAGCTTAGGGAGGAGAGACTGATACAGCCAGTTCACACAAGTGGGTTATTAGGAGGCCATGATTGATAAAACCCATTGAGGAAATCTAGTCAGAACACTGGGGACCACCCCTACTCTTCACAAAGAACACCCAGAGATCTCTAATGACCATGGAGATTCAGGACCTCAGTTTTATATCTCATCTGAAGCATAGTACTACTTATTACAGTACAGAGTCTCTGTCACTGTACTGGGGCTTTAGGATCCACAAAGACTGCAGGGTGAGCACCCCCTGCTGGTCTCACTAACACTGTTTCCAGCAGCAACCACAGCATTCACGGGTGGTCTCCCCTCCAGGTACTAACCATGCTTAGCTTTTGCAGCTGTCACACTTGAAGGCTGTATTGCTATGCACCGCTACCTCTACTACCCCCTGCTGATAAATACCTGGAAGCAGCGCTGTTGCAGCAGATCCATTGTCTGCCTGGCCATTACGCTGCTCTTCACGTCATGTTCTAGGGCCAAAGCGTAGATAGAGTGTAGGGGCATCATGTCCTGGAGGGTACACACACAGTGAATCAGACATCAAGAACACACAGACATAAATCCATTCATCACCATGTAAAAGACAGGCAAGCGCAAAACATCTGTCTGCTTCCATCAGTCATGTACTATGCTAATTGTGACCTAGCTTCTGCTAGACACAGCTGTACGTCACACCTGCACCGATGAAGAGAGACCAGTCCGTTCGAGGATACATCCCTGTACAAGTTCATTTACCAAGTTTTAGAGGTGTCTGCTCACTTAAAAACACATTTTTGGAACTTCAGAGGACACTGGTGAGACCACGCAAATTTTACCCAAAGTGGGCTGGAAACTTGCAGGTGTGAAGGTGTGAGGTGATGCAGCTACCCTCCATGCCAGTGTGTGCCAACAAATAACACCTAAGACATGAAGGAGGGACATCAAAACAAAGATGTATGAGAGGGGAAAGTTCAAACCTGCTGGGAGACAGACGATTTGGCCGTCTCTGCCACCTTTGCAATGTTCTTGGCAAATTCGTGCTCTGCGTGTAAAAACGGAAAACTGTTATGGTGGAGAAGAGCTGTGAGGTCATAATGAGACAAAATTTAACAAGCCAATCCACTTGCCACTGTTACAGACTGGTGTTTTGAACCTTGTTAATAAATCCTAAGTATAACCGCAGTGTTGTTTATAGTACTAATGTCAGATACTGTTTATGTTGTTGTTGCATGACTAAGGGTCCTTAGTCAATCATATTGAACTCCAGGGAAGTAAGTGTTGCTATATATTAATAAAGTAAATTAAATGTTTTTGTTTTTAATTTTCTGTTTCAGGAGCAAAGTGTATGCATCAGTATTTATCATTATGGAATTACATACAGAACAGAGAATACACGAAGGACATAAAACAACATGTGAATGTCTCACTGTCTGCGTGTTTGTGTCTAATTGTAAAACACACATAAATATGAAAGCGGTAGTGCAGACTTGCAGACAATGAAGTGAAGGACTGAATTAAAGAGTCACAGACACACATACGTAACATCATGCCCATGGGCGAACAGACCAGGGGCTGGCAGGGGCCTACCCAGGCTGAATCTCTTATCCATCCAGTTGAGCAGGTCCTTGGCATAGCGGCACCACATCTTGGCATATTGGAGGGCCAGCTCCACGCCCCCCTCGCAGTGAGACAGGGCCGTGTCTGCATCCTGGGCTGTTATGGGGTACATAAGGATGTCTGTGGGTCACTGTCCTCCAACATATGCGCTTTAGGCAAGATGTGGGTGGGGCTATAGCGTGCGTCTCAGGGACCCACAGAGATTTACAAAAAGACAATCAAGTGATCCAAACAACGCAAGAGCTCAATGTCGAGGGCACCAAAGTGCTACATGCTCAAGACCATAGGAACAAATGAATCATCTTCCAGCCCAAGGGAAAAGAAGAACAAAGGAGAGAAAAGAACCAAGCCTTAATTCTGTCCTCAGTGTCACAAAAAAGACACAAATGCAAAAGAAAGCCATCTAATTCCATTAAGAATTGCACAGGAAAGCAGGGCAGTGAGCTACTCATGGGGTGGCCGTGGTGACGGGGTTACATCAGTGCAGAGTCTTCTTCTACCTAAAAAGCTGCTATGGTGGAGGAGAAGCCAAATATGGCAGACAAAAGCTGTGTCCAGCTGCCCCTGTGCAACTACAGATCAGGGAGTGTGCTGGAGGTGCTGGCTTTCAGGACACACCCATCTGTAAAAGCCCGTCCCACTCCTCTCCTCCTGGCTCCAGTCTGTCAGAGCTCCTTGGCCACCGTGGAAACGACAGCCCAGTCAAGAGGTCCTTCATTGCTACTGTTGGCATGGAAACAGACCACAGACATCTCCTAATCTGGTAGAAAAGGCCGGCTGTTTCAAAGATGAAGGCCAGAACAAGTGCTCATGCTCAGCTTCCAAAGTCAGAGTCAGCAAGTGTACAATCACTGATGGACGTTACACAGCACCACTCTGGTCTGCTTCCTCGTCTCAGCCACTCCTTGTATTACCAAATCACCCTATCTATGTTGTGGTTAACTTTTAGAATGCGGAGACATACTGTACATCCTCCTGATTTCAGTTCTCAGACTGTCGTCTTTGCAGTTTCAGGTATGGACTGTGCCAAGACTTTTTATTCTCTCCCCCTTTGCACCGTTAACACTCCAATAAATTCAGTTATGGTTTTCAGAGGAGCAACAATAACACTATAACTGCCACACAGTTTCTCACTTCAACTTTCTTTAATTCTAGCACCCTAACCTCCAAAATTTGCTTTTGCCACAAGTGCTCTGACAGTCTAGCGCAGCCTGGTCAACTTCATAACAGCCATAGATCCATAAATTAGCTGAAGAAACATTCCTTCATATTGTCCCAAAGCAGCTGTTTTTACTGTCCTTTTGTTTCCCCCGATGAGATATCTCAGGACAAGGAAGCAGAGCAGCATCCAGCTTCAGCAGAAACACTGTCCGATGTTTGAGCACGTGCACGCCTCGCCTAATCTGCATCTCTTCCCTGCTTCCCTTCCTGCGACCGCCCTGACAGGATTATCCCAAAAGCCGAAAGGAATTAGAGAGGCTCCTGCTTCTCTTTCTGGGCTGTGTTGGGAGAAGACCCACCAAACGCGATGGGGGTGGGAGGCCGGAGCAGAATGATCTGACCTACTACCGTGCAGGGGGAATTCACACACTTCCAAACACATCCAAGTATGCACCCATGCAGAAAACCAGATGAACAGAACATGTATGCATATGGCATGTTGGATACATGGCCATCACAAACATGCAAACAATAACAGGGATATAAGGAGAAACATTAGGAATAGAAGAAAGAAAAAATAAATAAAAGTTAATTTTATATATATATAAAATAAGTGCACAATTTTGCAAATTTAGAAGGACGATGCCTGTTCAGATGACAGTGAACAACGACATTGTCAGTTACCTGGGGACGATCCTAGTCACTTTACCAGAACTAATCCTATTCACATTTGGTTTAGTCCCACTTTTTTCTGACCCCTTCCTTTTTTCTCCCAGGACATAATGAAACTCCAATGTCATGGGCTGGAAATCAGTGGGTTCAATCTCACTCAGTCTGGAGCAGAAGCAGCAGTGTTTGCGCAATGTGTTTATGTAAAGGTACAGAATTGGTCACCGTGGGCCATTCCTTGATCCTGCTTGACTAGGACCAGTTCCAGGTTGTGGCCCTTAGGCAACATGTCATTTTAATTCTGTAATCCCTAATCTTTCCTGTTTCTGATTTTGGGGTTGATGCTACCTATGAACCTGGATAAGGATGGGTTATGGTAAAGCCCTGGTCATTACTACCCTACAACTCACAACTAAAGGAGGGATCTTGATGTCTGTTTGTCCACAGTTCTATTTTTCTTTATCCTCCATCAATTTCCTCCAGCATGTTCGTTCAAGGAACTAAATACCAAACAGCTGGTCTAAGCCATCCCCCTTCTAACACCAGTAATCCTATTAAAGTGGGGCAATCAGAGCATGTAGGTAATTGCACAAAAACAAGGGAAGCCAGATCCGCCCCTCAAAGCATAATCTGTCCAGTGGCAGAGGCCAGGGGGTGTGGCTGTATGCTGGATTAGTGGGTGGAGTCAGACATGGACCTTGGTTTTTCACACACACACACACACACACACACACACACACACACACACATGCAATGTTTCATGCCGATCAACACAGTGGAACATTCGAGTCTGCACATTTTAAAACATATACCTCCATGTTTTTTGTTAACTTGTAAGGCACGGCCATAAAACAATTCTGAAATTTGTCCTCAGCACCTGAATCAAGCACGTAAGAAACATTTTCAAAGAATAATGCAGGGGCTCATGTTAGTCTACACACCACAGCTGTTCAGGGGAGACCAGTTCATCACAGACTGATCAGTGCAGGCACAATGAATAAGGCATACAACTGAGGAACACTAACTTAATAGTTTAACTGCCTACCTGTGAAGGGTCCTTCCTTCTGATCTTCATCAGCACGGAACTCTGAGGAGAAGCCTTCTTCAGACTGGAGGAGGAAAGAACAGGTTTGTTCTTCTGACAGAGATGGGAATGACCTGCCCTGTACCATGACTAACACAGCAGGAACTAGTGCATTATTAGGACACTGCGCGAAAGATAACCAAAGAGCAATCTTTCTGCTATGATGAACTCACAATGAAGGATAAACTCGTCATTATACGTTGTGTTGGGAGGTGAGAAAATCATTATAACATAATGACAGTGATAATGGTAAATAAGAATGAACAATCAGCAACCATGAGGTCCTCCTGTTCTGTGCTCTCTGTGGTTTCCGTCTCTGTCGTGGACTGTGCGTCAAGATCTGGAAGGAGTTCATCTGCAGCCCTGATGCCACACACAGTGGCAGAGAGAGAGATGGACAGACAAACACGCAGACATTCGTAGAATTAGCATCAGGAGAGGTGCAGTCAAACACATCCAAAACACACAGCATCCTGCCAAGAGGGACGTCCTGACAATTATGCAAATCTAAGCATACAGGTGTTGCAGAGCATCCAGGAAATGATGTCCCCCCTCCGGTCCTAGCCCGGCAGTCCCAGCGGCAGCCATAGTGGGAGTACGTACGCGTTGACCAGTGAGAGCTCGAGCTTGTCAAAGTCCCGGAAAATTTCGCTGTAGCGTTTGGTCTCCGGGGCCCTGTTCTGACTCTTCACATCTGAAAGGGTACAGAGAGCGTGATGAGTGAATAAACGGAAGCACGCGTTTAGGTGACAAAGAACGGATGGCAGGCGAGCAGGGCGGAGGACTGTGATCACTCAGATCTACAGAAGGGTTAAGACAGAAACTGAGTTTCATCACACAGTTCGAGAAGGACGAGGAAGTAAGAGACACTAACTTCCTAAAAACTAAGTGAAATATATCGGTTATTTGGCCTGTGTGACACAGACAGACAACGCCTCCCCTCTCAGGAAGAAACAAAGGGCTGTAAATCCCTCCTACTGGTGTGCTGCTGCGTGTCACGGAAGGAAATTAAGTGGCCACGCAAATACACCACACTATCTAAACCAGTTTCTCTCACTGTGTGGCCTGTGAGCTAATGGCAGCTTGCCAAATTTTATTGGTGGTTCCTGTAGCATGCAACGTACAGATATTGGCTACAAGTTGTGTTTGGCTCGTCTTTTTGTTTTTCCCAGCCAATGTGGCACTCTTGAAGAAAAAAAAAAACCAGTGACAAGCACTGATCTAGACCATTAATTCCTCATTCAGTGAAGGTTTTATTTTCTCAGGTGCGCATTCAGGTTGTATCGTCACATATCTTTACAGATTTATTGATTTTAATAATGACATAATTGCTGTCACAGGAAAACAAAATACCACATTGTGTCTTCATAAATTTTGAGCTTTCGTGATCTGAGGGAGGTGAGGAAAAGTTCCACACATGAACTGACCTTTTACCCTGACTCCTGCACCCCCTACAGCAACACTTGTTCCTGACTCACCGGAGCTGGCCTGCATTTCTTTAGCTAAAAACAGGCTCAGAATAGCGCAAAAAGTTCCAAACAACTAATAATTTTTCTTTGAATGGACACCAAAGACCATAACATATGTAAAGTATATTTGTCTAAATCTCAGATGCACTTAGCCAAATACATGTATAAACATGTAGTTTGTGCTACAATGATATAGTATAGCAAACAAGGTGTGGTAATAAGCATGCTGACTTCTGACCTCAAATCCAACATTACAATGGTAACTGTGTTTGAAGAGCTTTGCCAAGCTGATAGCGTTAGGCCCAATGAGGTATATGGCCTGTCCATAAGCACAAAAGGAGCAGGACGGTCAACCAAAAAAAGCTCTGCCTTAAAACAAGAACTACCTTGTATTTCATCCTAAATTTTTAAGCACTGAGACAAAACCCACAGCCTTATGGATGTTGTGCCACTGCAAACTAAACGCTATAGCAGGCAAACCCTGCTTGTCCCCTGCTTTACTATACCCATGCCACACTGCGTTGTGTTCAGGTGCTAGCGTTGGGTTCAAGTTCACTCAGTCAAGTTCAACTCAACCAAGACCTTAGGCATGTGAGTTTGAGTCAAGATTGAGTACAAAAAGAGGCGAGTCTCACTCAGGACTGAGTCCATAACGAACGAATATGAGTGAAGACTGAGTACCAAATCATGCGAATTCGTGACATGTGCAAGAGCCCTCCAAGTCCAAATATGGTGTAGAGTACCACAATTTTAGTTACTTACAGCACAACAGAGTTAGACTGCTTAACTGAATTTAATAAATTTATGACAGGATGCAACAGAGGTTTTTTTTTGTTATGTCAAAATTTTCACATTTTTCTTAGTTCTGCAGGCTAAACACTTTAAAATTGAAGTCACAGTGTTGACTGGTCTTGACATGGACTCGCCAGTTATGGACTTGGTCTTCATTACATCTCGCATCTTTATGTTTATGTAAACTAGGTCTCAAATGCCTAAAGACCTTGAAAAGTTAAACTCGATGGAGTGGACTTAAAGCCAGCACTATTAAATACTTCTCTGCACATTATATCCAACCCCTACATTACTGTATTGAGACAGATAGATACTCCTGAGTAAAGTCTAAGTCGTGCTGGACTCAACTATGTAACAGTGAAGCCAGCACCTAGGATGCTCCTTGACTTGCTCTAGTGATGTTGGTTTGTTTTTGGCTTGGTTTGTTGAAAAGATGCAAACAGCACATATTAACTGAAAGAATAAAGAAAGCAGCCACTATAGCTGTTTGGTTAGATGACAAAAAAGTTGGAACGGTTAAATCCAGGACATAAATGTGTTTTGGGACTACTAAATCAGCACAAATTTCTACCAATGCAGAGAAAAAAAATCAAATATTTAAACCATTTTATTGATTTTGCTCTGTGTCCAGCAGTTCCTCAGAGAAGGAATAAGCCACCACAGATGCATGTTACAGATAAATATCAGAGGCGACTGTCAAGCTCTGTAATTTGACTAACATTAAACAAAAGACTTTAGGGCAATGTAAGGTCAGTTAAAAGCATCCTGGCTGATTAGAAACCTTCAGAGAAAGGTGGGCAACTTGACACTAATGCCTGGGTAAAACAGCAAATTTCACACTTAAAAAAAATCTGGCCTGAAAAATTTATCATTGTTTCTGTTCTTTATCACGGGAAAAAAAACCTTGAATAAAAAAACCTTGAAGCACTCCTAGTCATCAATGACCAATAATGTTTACCTGCATTTGCAGAAACAGATCAGAAAGCCAGTCTATAAATAAGTGTAAATGGTCACTCTGAGGCATATAAACGCTTCATTCCGGTTAGTGTAGGTTTGAGAAAATGAATGTGTCACTTTCAACAATTTATTTCTGGGACATTTTACGGGAAGTATATTAATAATGCAATGGTGTGTATACCTAAAGGCTGAAAGGGTTGTGTGGTAATCATCCATCGATCTTTCCATCATTTAAGCGTCACCCATATGCACTTTGCATTGTTCTTATGTCACTTGCTTTCAAATTTCTTATATTTTACTTATAAGATTTTTAAGAGTTATAATCACTGGCACATTAGAAATTTTCCAACTACTTAGAGTCTGGCATCAGAGCAATGTCATGGCAACAATGTGCGAGACTCCAGTGAAATGGACCAATCAATAATAATAATAATAATAATAATAATAATAATAATAATCAGCTTTTATTGTCATTGCATACATATACATGTTGCACATACATGTCACAACGAAATTTGTCCTCTGCGTTTGACCCATCACCCCTGGGGCAAACCCTGCCTCAGAATACTTTTCTTTTCTGTAAAATAGTGAGGAAAATAATTTTAAAAGCTACCTATCTCAAATGTTAGAAACAAAATGGCAGCCTGAGAAACAAAAGAAGGATAAGATAGGAAGCTGATTTTGAAATGCAGCACACACTGGGATAAAGTGTCACAAGACATACCACAAGTGCTACTACACAAAGATACACATATCAAACCACGTGTACTTGAGGGTTACATTACAACAAGCAAGATAACTTGGTTTGTGTTTTACACCTACATAAATTGCAAAAATTCTAACTTGGCACAAAAACAAAGGTTTTTTTGTGAATGGGTTCTGAGACAATGAGCCAGTCCTGTGCTAATTCAGTTCAAATTTTGTGCATTTTAGCCTTGCAGCCTCAACGAGTACAATTGAAAAGACGAGATATAAAAAACCAATCTGCTAGTGAACGTCACGAGGGTGTGGATCTAGTCTGATTTACACTCATGCTCACAACACAAATCCTTTTACCAATATAAAATGTCTGTTTTAGAGCCATGCCAGAAGGTTCTATGTTGGTCTCATGTAGGGGTTTCTATCTGATGCACAGTATAAGGGAAACTGTCACCAATCTCTCTCTTTTTCTCTTGTTCCATTTAGGTCAACCACATCCTGCTCTGAGTCACATTCTGTTCTGAATACAACACAGCCCACTTTTGTTCCTGATATACATACATATGTTACTTTATATTGATAGAGGTGTTGGTTCACATGGAGAATGGCTGAACAGTACATTTTGAATGGTCCTTGTTGCATATAAATGATGTATCCTGTAAAGAGACAATACTTCTGAAACAGAATGGTTCAAAAATGGTATGACTTATCCAAAATCAAGTCTGGGATACCAGGAGAAACTCAGGTCTAGAACATGTAAAGAACCTCGACTTTCTACTACCACATTAGAAGAGACTTACAGAACCTGAAGCCTTCCATGAATAGGGTTGTGAAGGCCTTTCAAATTCTCTTTATGCACAGCAGTTGCAACAGTCATTGACAGTTACTGTCCTGTAACTTTACTGAATTAACAGGCTGTGTGATATTTCTGCTGCATAGAGAAACCCTTCATACCTCCCTGCATTTACTGAAATGTCCTGATTATGTGGAAAAGTGGCATGTGGATATTAAACGTGCATATAACTGCTCTGAGAATGCTGGCAGCATTGAGGTCCAGACCAATGCAGTCATAACCCATTCCAATGTAAAGTTCAGCGCTGAGACATAATGAAATTCTGCTAAACTCCAGTCAGACATCTTTACAAAGAAAACATTCAGTGGTATTTAAGGTAAAGGCTGAAGTATTAACAAGTGTCAAGGAAGTAGCATTAGGCAGATCAACGTGCAGGACTGACAGCAGAGCAAATGGGGAAGGAGGAGATCTGGTATGACTCGGGTTGTCGGATGTGTCCACAGGAAGTGAGATGTCAACAGAAAGTTTAGAGAAAAAAAAAAGCATTTGAAAAGTTAAAAGCAAGGCAAGGAAATAAGAGGGATAACAATGTGACCAAAGTGATAAAAATTAGGTTAGAATGCTCTCAAAATATAAGGTGGGAAGAGAGTATATTTGTTTAAATCTAGCGTTTTGTCCCACTCTAACAGCCAGAGAACGCCTCCCAATCACTGTATGATAGGGTCCCCTAACTAACACAGCATTTTTTGTGTTCCCAAGCACTCACCCTGGTTGTGGCAGTCATCCATCTCAGCGGTTGTCTTTTCATCCATCACTCTCTCACTTTCACACTGTCTAAACAGTCACCCTTCCGTTCAATGGACAGGCCCCCTCCAGTTTGCACCTCTGCGGTAATCAGCACCTCCGTCACTCCACCTGTGCATCTCCCTCCATCCCCGCTCCCTTCCGAGTGCACACGCATGTACGGCGATGCGCCCGACTGTAGGTCGAATGGCGCAGCCCTTGTTCTTGTTTCGTAATGCCGCCACACACTCGCCCTCGCCTGCGCGTGCACATACACTTCACACTTACTGAAAATAAAATGCTCAACAGTCCCAGCCCCCACTCTCCCTCCTTCTCTCACTCTGTATGTCTGTATGTCTGTGTGTGTGTGTGTGTGTGTGTGTGTGTGAGCATGTGAGTGTGTTGGTTTGAACGGCAGCAACCACAGTTGTTTTTTACCCTGCCAGCAGTGTGGAGATTGGCTAATGCTATTTCACCTTCACAAGCAAAGGATGTGAGTCACAACTGCTTTAAAAGACATGCCTATTGTCTTTCTGGTCTGCATTTACACAATTTATGCACACTAAACATTTTGTGAATGCGCTCATGTGACACTATGTGTTGTAAACTTATAGCAATTTAAATCATTTAAAACTAAAAATAAAGAGCCAGCTCAACCATTTTGCTCATCAGTATTTTTAATCTTGACAGCTTTGTGCCTACCCACATTTACGGATGTGTTGGTGGCTTGAACCTTGTATCCGGGCAGGATGTCCTAGTTCAGAGAAGACTCTAGCGCCATCTGCTGTAACACATTTATGCTGCGGATCGATCAGACTGGCACTGACCTCTGAGGGAGTCGCAAAGAACAAAGAGGGCATGGCTAACAGGAGGATGACCCATAGAGGGGTAGCGGTCTCTCAGAGGCTGGAGAGAGGCCTTCAGGCCCTCAAGCGCAGCATCCACCTTGTCCTGGGGGGGTCCGCTGGGACCTTAGAGGGGGGCAGAAAGGCAATAAGAAAATTGTGACAAACTACAGAAAGATAATCCAAGCATTTCAACGTAAAGTGACATTAAGCGATATCACACTCAAAGAGACAGAAATCCATCCTGGTCATTGATCTGCAAAAGCACGTTACTTGGTGGTATGGCTTACACTGTCCTCAAGTGAAAACATACTACTGTTTTGTACATTGGCTCTTAAAATCCAGGCACAGTTAACAGCAATGTGGATATGTCCATTTCCATTTTCCATACTGCTTTCCTAGAAGTGTTGCGGAAGTGTATTCCAGGGAGTTTAAGGCACAATGTGAGGGACATTCTGGATGGGGCAGCAACCCATCGCAGGGCACAATCAAACACACACTCACTCATCAAGTCACAAACTGGGGGCGATGTAGAGACACCAATTAGCACACAACGCATGTCTTTGTACTGTGAAAAGAGTACCCGGAGGAAACTATTGTGGATATGTGTTTAGGCTATTTCGTTATTTAAGATAACGATTGCACAAAGTTATGTGCTAGGTGGACCAATTTAGCCTGTTCTGACTGAAATCTTAGTGATTTAAAAAACACAGGATGTCTGCACATAATACACACCAAAAACTGTGATATGCTGTCTTGTAAGGTATACTAAGATGGTGTTCTCTTACTGCCAACCTCCTGGTTAGAATAATTAATGTAAAACACAGGCCTAGAAATTAAGCAATTTAAAAAATACTGCCCAGATATTGGCTTTCCCTTAACTCAAACGTTCGATACAACACCGCAAAAGACCCTGAACAGCAGGGAGTCTCCATTCTACTACTGACGATGCAAGTAAGTAGTCATGAGTATAAACAAATGCCGATTTATTCAATTAATTTTATGTGCGTGTATTATTATACAGGTTAAACAGGCAATTCAAAAATTGTAAACGTTTTGACTGCAAACAAAGAAGCATCTTCGTGTTTTGAAATTTTCCCTCCGAAAGACTTTTAAGATTAAACTATTCATGACTTGCCTCGGACAAGCGTTCTTCGGAAGTATAAAAACAAAACAAAAAAAAAAGAACGGAATGTAGGATTAAGAGACTGGCAGACAACATGGTGAGGAGTATGGGCATGCGATCTGCCTGCGTTTTACCTGTCCTTCACAAAGACTCACAAACCATAAATAAAACCATTATGAATTACTTGCAGCTACCGTCCCCTGATCAGCGTGGTCGCTGTATGTATATTACCTGGACATTCCTGGAAGAGACGTTTCAGCTCTTTGATGCTTTCCCCTACAAGACGGAGTCTCGTCACTGTCCGTGGAATATCTTGCAAGTTGTCACCGGTCCAGGCCACATCGGCACTCTGAATCCTCGAACCCGTTTCTTGGAGTGTGTTCATATCCGGACCTTCAGGAGTGCCTAAATAATATTTGTGCTGACTTTCCAAGTGTAAAACGTGTTTTCTTTCAAATGACAAAAAGTTTATTCCGCTGTCGTTATAAAGCAAAGACATGACATTCAGCAGTTTGTCTCATTTCCCAATTCAAAGCTGTTTAAATCTCCGTCTTCTGCGTAGTACATCGGTGGAAGTCTGATGTACAGCTGGATTTGGCAATAATGGCCTTCTTTAGCGACAGAATACACATAACGGCGGAATACATCCTATTATCCAGCGTCTTTACTTGTGAGACGGCGTTATCGGTTAGGAGCACATATACCGGTCCTCCCGTGCTTCATCTGTGGGTGCTGACCCCGCATGCCGCATTGCTCGGCACACACTAGCGTCATTGTTGAAGAGATTGAACATTGCACACTGTGGTCAAAGCTAAGCATCTCGCATGGTAACATTCCAACACATCACATGCCATATTCGTGACGTTGATGTTGATTATAATCGTGCTCTAACACAGACAATTAAAAAAAAAAGTATACGGCCATAGTAAAACAGAATGTACGCGTACTACATTATTAGAGAAATTTTGGCCCAGAAGAGAAGACTTGCAGCAGTATTGTGCCATCAGTCAGTGTCCTTATTCAACAGTGCCGCGAGGATGACAATTCCACATAATATAATTTGCAGAGGGAACATTGCATGTTTTCAAGGTTCATCTGACAGTCCTCAGATTTAAGATCAGATTGCATAACATGATTACACTCATAAACAATGCATACAAAGTTATGAACAGGTTCACTCTCGGATAACTTAAACATTTATTCGATTGATTAAAACTGCTCAGCATATCCTATATTCTGGTGCTGAAAGTGAAATTAAATAAATTACAAAAATTATATAATAATTAAAACTCATTCGTTTTAATTTGGGTTATCTGCCATACTTTGACTTCTACCACAGAAAGCGCGCAGTTTGGTTCAGGTCTATGCGCAGCGCCGCTAGAAAGGTGATTTTCATTAGTAACAAAGACAAAAATCAGAATCGAAACTCGGAGTCCAACATCCAGACTATTACTCGAAAACAAAACCTCATGCCCACCGTACCCGCTGTTTTAAAGCGTCAGCGTAGATACAGCCAGGGCAAGACTTAGAACTACATAATGTATCTAAATCAGGGCCTTGAAAAACGGGATGACTAATTAAATGGATAATAAACATAGAAAATTTATTCGTCCGCCAATAATTTACGCTCCCCCATATTGCCATACATGCAAGTATAGTGCAGACCCAGCAGAGACGGTGAGAGCTGTTGTGGTAGAGATATCACCCCCTCAAAAAAAAAAAAATCCATACAGGGAAAACTGTACTGAGGGCGACCTTAAAATCGAACCTTTTAATTACATGTGTCTGTTGTACCATATGCAGTTACAACCCACGGAAAACAGAGTAACAAAGACATATAGCTCGCTACTCATGAGCAGAATGTTATTACTAGGGATTGACGGGGAGGAGGAATACCCTGTCCCTAACAGCACGTCTCTTGCCTTAAACACTAATTTACACTAGCGTTCTGATGACAGTAACAAAATGTTCTTCCCTTTTGAATCAAAGTCCAGAAGCGCACTGCTTTTGGTTTAATGTATTGAGAAGACTTTCATCAAAATACTAAGAATGAAAAATACTCCAGTCCAATAACTTGTTTAAAAAATATTTTATTTTTTGGTACAAAGGCACGTTTGAAGTACTGTTTACGTGAGACTGAGAAAACTGGCACAGTGAGGATGTCCAAGCTTCAGTTCTTCACTGTTCATGGCCATTTTCTCCTGTCATGCTTGGAAAAAATCATATTTTAAAAAATGATCCTCAAATGGAACAATAGGAAAACCGGTCATGTATGCACTGCTACACTTTAATATGATGCATTTTTAAAACCACAACACCGATTCACTAGACACTGGTGATCTTTAACCGATGCCTTGAATGTTTCCATTGATTACACTTGGCTGTGGAATTAGGTGTGGCTAGGTGGAATGTGATTCCCATACTGGAGGGTGACTACAATACTGTACTGTTTCTCTGATGATCAAAAAGCCATGGAAGCCATCCTAACTCTTGGAAGACATTTGGCACAGAATTTGAGGATTTTGTATGCGTATGTGTGTGAGACAGAGAGAAAGACATACAAAGAGAGTAATGTTTTTAAAAACTGTTTAGCCTTAGACTATTAAACAACTAAACATTCATCAATTGATACAGCTGGATATTTTACCATTTAAATTAGGTAGTACCTTCTCAAAGGCACATCAGAAGAATCATCTGGGACTCAGAACCTGAAACTTGCATGGGACAAGTCCATGCCTTTAACCTCCTAAGCATCCAGTAAATGCTGCTGTAAACAAAAATGGCATATGATGCAAATAAATCATACAGATCTGTGCACTCCAACTCTCTGGTTTCACCTAATAATTAAATGCAAGAACAAGTACACTTCTCAAAATCCATAGAAAACAAACGTCCACGTTGAACATAATTCCCCATCCTGGCAGAGTGGGTACGAATTGTAACGGTAACAATAATGTATTAGATCTGGGATTCCGCCATTGAATGGAAGTGGAGATTCAACAGGTGTATCAATGGTAAAAAGCCTTTCAAAAAACAGCATTTTCCCACATTGTAACTGCTACAGTAACATTTTAAAATTTCAAAAATGGTAAAAAAAAAATAAAAAAAAAACCCTGAAGCAGCTACTTTCATCACTTGATTGAAAGCTGTTTCCTTGTTGTAAGTCACAGACCTCTGTAAAAAACTGAAAAAGGAAAAATGTTTCACCTCAGGCTCCATCTGTTCTAAACATCATCTCAAATAAGATGCAAAGAAAAACAGGCAGTTCTTTGGAGGTGGGAGAAGGGAGTAGCGGCTGACCAATACAAAAAATACATCTGACAGCCACACCTTCGGGAGGTGTTCCCTTACACTTGACTTACAGAGGAAGAAACCAATCAAAGCTCATCCCGAGCTGTGCTGTCTAGTGGCGACTGGAGGACATCTGTATTTTGAGCCTCACTGCTGATCTCCGCCTGCTCATGCGTCTTACTGCCTGCTCGGGCCCGGTCCCAGTCTGTGCGAACCTTGTCATTGTCCCAGACGGTGGAAGTCTCCGTGTCGCTAATGTATCCTGGGTCACCTGTGTAGTGGGTTGGGTACACCAGAAGGGGCTCCGCAGAAAAGGCCTTCAGGTCTCTCATTTCAAACTGTTCCATGTAGTCCGAGCTGGTTGAAAATACCAGAGTACAAGCACTGATGAATGTGGTACAGCATCATTAAGTACACTCTGGTATATATATATATATACACACACACACATACATACAAACAAACAAACAAACAAACAAACAAACAAACACCTTGTATCCAAGAGACAAGACTGACATATCATTGAAATGGCACCTACACTGGATGCTTGTTGAACATGATGGGAAGGAACTCGTCCACTGGCAGCATCTTCTTCAGCGGTTCTGCTTTCAGCAGTTTTGTGGCGCCTTGTAATGACATCATGTACCCCAATGTCCAATAAGAATAGTCTGCTTCTACTAGGTTGTGGATATTAGGCACCGCCTTCTCTGGGTGATCCACCTGCATCCTCTTTCTCCCAATATAACTGAGAAAAAAATGGAGTGTTTTTAAAGAGGTGAGAAACACAAAAAACTAGTGAGAACAGCTTGACTGGAAAAAGACAAAAATAAATTATAGCATAGCAAACAGGATGCTAAGTGTCACATAAGGTTCTGCAATTCTTGCTACTGCCACAGGGGGGAAGCACTATTTGCACATACATGAGATCCCAGTCCAAGCCCTCGCTCTCCACCTCCCGCATCAGGTTCTGTAGCCGCCGCTTAAAGAAGACCTCGAATCGCAGGTCATCCTCAATCACCAGAGATACCTTCAGTCCCCGGTCGACAATCTACAAAAAAAGGCAAAGGGTAGTAAGGCATGCCCAAGAATGGACAGTGAAAGAAAATGGCATGTCAAGCAGAGTACTGAAAGCTCAGGTCTGAGCCCTTGAGCCTGACCTCCTCACCTCTTTCCAGATGTTGTAGTGCGAGAGGAAGCAGCCGAGCTCCCCTTTCGTGAGGGGCCGGCCGTGGTAGGGGTCACTATATCCAGGCAGCATGTGGATCCCCATGGCGTTGATCTCACTCACGTTCATCGCCCTATGAGGGGTCAGGAGAGCTTGTGTTCACTATTGTGCCTTTACCCTAGCATTTTGGCTCTTGGTTGGGGGGGGGGGGGGGTGTCAGGGGGCTTGACAGGCAAGTGACATACTTGCCGTCCACAACGGCAATGACCTTGCAGGCAATTTATTGCACGTGCAGGGTTCTCAGCATGCCCACCCCCCGGTCGGCTCGCCGTTGCAGGTTGATCATGAACACCTGTGGAGACACACATGCTTAGGGCCCACCCACAAAAACTCAGAGAGGCCTAGTCATTTTTGTCCCCTTCAATTACCAGCTTTACCTCGTCAAAGCCCATCTTATCCGGCTGCTTTTGGGAGACAGGTATAAATCTTGAGGGTTCCACTGAGGGGTTCCGTACTGTGAGACACAAACCACACAAGGCTGTTATCCTGCTGAGCAAGAATGTTCCCAACCTGTGTCTTACCCACTGACTTGACCCTTAAACGGTGGCCTACCCATGATCTCCAGCATGGTGTGCAGAAAGCTCTCAGCCTCATCTACCAGAGAACTGTGTGAACGCAGAGGAATAGGAAGGTATCCATAGGTCTCTTTGTTGCATAGGAACATTTGGACATCTGTTGGAGAGAGACTATAAATGACCCAGCTGCCACCGTCGTGCTTCCTTGCCAGAAATTCCCAGCTGCCAACCACTTTAAATACTATCTGGTTAACATTTACAACAGCAGCAACAAGAAGCATTATTTAATTGCTGAGCCTACAAGGGTATAACAAAGAAAGTAAGCAATGCTTACCTTTACTTGAAGTGAGTCAAAATCATGGAAATCTAAAGACCATGTGGCAAAAACTTCTGGAATCTAAGGATGAGTGCAAGGTTCACCTCCCAACTCTTATACCTGCCATGCGGGCGGAAAAAGCGAAGATGATGATGTCATCGAAGGCCCAGCTGTAGTCTGGGTGTGGTGGGTGGAAGGCCAACTGGCGGGATGCCTCTTTGCGCAGGTCCACCAGGAAGGTGGAGTGCACCATGGGGACGGCGAAGCAGCCCTTCCTCAAGCCCTTTCGGATGGGGATGTAAGCTGGAGTTCGCTTGTAGTAACCCTGGGGCAAAACACAACGGTTCCAAATACTGCAGTGGTGAATACAAAAACACACTTGTACATCAGGAAGGAATGTCCACATGAAGTTTTCTACAAAAAAAAACACTTTCACATACCGAACATTTCAGCCGTATACAACTGAAAACTGCAGAAATTTTAAAAACATATACCTTTTTTCTCTCAGAGTGTCTCCTGAAAGTGTGAGTTGTCATATAACATTATGACCTAGACTGTAGGGGGAGCCCTACCTGACTGGTCATTCCACACCAGAAGTTTGAGTAGGCTGCACGGGACTCCAACAAAGGTGCAACAATTGTTTTGTTCTCTTGTATCAGTTTCCACAAAACATCCTGATTGGTCAGAAGGTTGTCACAGTCCACCAGCTGTGGGAGACACAAAAAACTGGAGGTCATCAAAAATGAAGGACCACGGAGAGCCATAAAATTTTACCACAGTAGGAAAATATTTCAAAATTAATTTTACTTTCAAACTGCTAAATAAACACCCTGAGATTGTAAGTAACACAGACACCGACAAACCTGGACAAAACACAACGTTTAGTGATATGTACCAATTCTTTCTTTAAACTGGAAGCTCATCAATAACCCTATATTTTAATCTTGGTGAAGTGTCCAGGAGGTGGTATTTAATGTGGAAAGCAAGCTTATAAAGGACCTGTCACCAGTGTGCTTTGCCAGACAAAGATTATACCCTGAGCATAGAAAAGGACATTGTAGCTCTCCAGAAAGTATTGAACATAAACTGAAGTATAATTTTAAAGTGGTTTAAAATTGGATCTGTAATCCTGCCATAGAACTTCCAAGATTTATGCTCAAGATGTGTATTTTACTCTGCATCTTTTTTAAACTAACAAAAAAAAAAAAAAAAAGTGCACTTCCTAGAACTTCTGCACTGGCAGAAAAAAAATCAAGTATTTGGGAGTAATCTACGAATATCTTCAGCAGAATAGAGCCCCCTCTGTCGGGGAAGGGTATCATACCAGGAAGTAGTCAGCCCACATCGCACGAGCAGAATCCAGGGCAGCCTGGCGCAGCCTCATCACATGTGCGTACCGTTCGTTTGTCCACTGCTTTGGGCCCGTCTCATCCTCATACTCCCTACAGCAAGGTGTACAACACAGCCACAATAAAGGGTGCCCCCCACACACACACACACACACACACACACACACACACACACACACACACACACGAGCAACGCAAGCAGCGCTCACCTGGGTTTTTCCTGAG